>JABXWE010000539.1:0-15476 GCA_014611495.1 Limonius californicus | reverse complement strand
TTTCTTATACTTTCCTCCTGTTTGTCTATCTTCATACATTTACATTTGTTGATGTTAATTTTCATGTTCATTTTTTCTATCTCTTCTACCCAAATGTTTAGTAGGGACTGCATTTTATTCTGCGTATCCGCCATTAATATTATATCATCAGCGTATAGCAGTCCTTCCATTTTCACTGGAAGCATATTTGTGTATCCTATCGTTACCTGGAGGTGTTTAGTCCTTTTCTTGGTATTTTTCATTATTTTGTCCATTATTAATGTGAATAGTGTCGGGCTAAGACTATCTCCTTGCTTAATTCCCTTGTTTATGTAGAATTCTTTTAATCTTTTTCCACCCATTTGTACTTTTCCTTTCACCCTGTTGTATGTACTTTTGGTTACTTCTATAATTTTTTGGGTTATTTCAAGTTCTTCCATAACTTTCCATATAGTATCTCGGTTGATTGAGTCAAAAGCCGTTTTGAGGTCTATGAGCATAATATATAGTTCTTTTTCTTGTTGGTTTCTTTTCTTTATTATATTTTTCAGTATAAATATATTATCCATAGTTTGTCTCTCTCGTCTAAAAGCTGATTGCTCCTCTTCCAGTTTTCCCTCTATTTCCTTCTTTAGTCTGCCTCCTACAATTCTTGTATATAGTTTGAATGCAACTGGGGACAGGCATATATCTCTATAATTCTCGCATTCGAATTCATCCCCTTTTTTATGAATTGGTACCATTAAATTTTCTTCCCAATCTTTCGGTTTTAAATTCGTTCTCCATGCTTCCTTCATTATTTCCAACAACCATTTTTTCCCTTCTTTGTCTAGCCATTTTACCATCTCTGGATCTATATTGTCTGCACCGCCAGCTTTTCCCCTCCGAATTTTCCTTAGTCCCTCTTTTATTTCATCTATGCTTATTTCTTCTGTCTAGTTACTATTGTCCTCCATCACGTTTTGATTACCCATCGTCCCTATTGCTCGTTCCTCTTCGTCGTTATCGTATTTATTTTTGTAATATTCCCTCCATGTCTCTAGAATTTCCTCTAAGTTTGTCCTTATACAGTTATTCTCATCTCTTATGCCCTTTATCTCTTTTCTTTTCCCGCCCCTTAAAGCTCTTATTTTATTCCAGAAACTTCTATTATTTACTTTGTAGCTTTGTTCCATTTCATCGCCAAAGTCTTTCCAGCTCTTCTTTTTTGCTTGCCTTATCATTTCTTTCGCGTTTTTCCTATATTTGTAATATTCTGTTCTATCGTGTTCCGACTTTGTGCTGTTATATTGTTTTCATGCTTTTTTCTTTCTTTTCACTTCTTCCTGTATTTCTGTATTCCACCAGCTCGTTCTCTTGCAATGTCTATTAACCTTTAGCCTTCCGCAAATATGTTCTGCTACGCGTAATACTATATCTTTGAATTTATTCTATCGATCTTCTAAATTCCATCCACTCTTTTCTCTCTCCAATGTCTCAAATTCGCTGTCTGTTTCTTATTGGTATCTTTTCTTCCGATCTGCATCCTTTAGTCTTTTTATTGCTATTCTGCTATATTTCTTTTCCTCCATCTGTTCTATTTTCCTCCATTTCAGTTTTGCAATTACTAGTCTGTGATGTGTCCCTATTTCCGCTCTACTCTCCGTCATAGTTTCCTTTATTTCTTGTGTATAGACGATGTAGTCAATGATACTTGCGTATATTGTGTATATATATATATATATATATATTTTTTTTTCATTCATAATCGTGATCCTCGTTTGTGCCGCTTGCGCAATGTCGAGGCGGTGTGAGGCAAAGCTAAGCTAGTTTGTGCTATGCACAACAGGGCCCGACTCTGCGGGTTACCGTGTTGGTGCGAAACCGTGCTTGACTTGCCTGGTGTGTGTGTGTGTGTGTGGATGATTTTGTTTATGGTCTTGTTACTCCTCTAATGCGACGGTAATACGAGAAGTGCCATTAATTTGATCTCCAATGCAAATGGAGACTGGGATCCAGTATCGACCACCCAAGGAATTATAAAAATTTCCGACCCCTGGAGTGATTCGAACCGGGAAGCGTTCGCACTATACATCCAATGCCTGGCTGTCTTACCACGGAACCACCTAAGCCTTGTATATATATATATATATATATATATACACATCAAAATGGTCTAGGGGACAAGGCTAAAAATAAACGTTGTTGCAACTAGTGGAAGTATTATGACACAACGATGAAACAAAACATAAATCTGAACAATAATCTTTAATTTTAATAACAAAAACAAACAGAAGTTACTGTAGTTTGCATATAGTGGGTGTGTAAAAAATAGAGCAAATTTTTAACTTACAAATAACAGTAGAATATGAATGAAAAAATGAAAGATTTGCACATTTAATACAGTGTATGGCCACCTCGACTGTTAATCACAGCTCGGCACCTATTGGGTAAACTTCTAATCAAATTGTCTATTTCACTTTGATCAATTTGTTGCCACTGGTCTTGTAAACAATTTGAGAACTCTTCCCTTGTTTGAAACACCAAGCCTTAATTCAGGACACGTTTTCCCAGCATATCCCACACATGTTCTATGGGAAACCATAACTGTTGCCCCTTGGTACCGATCAACTTCCTGAACAGTTGCCAAACGATTTTCATTTCCAGGTCTCCTCCACACCCCTAGTCTTCTAGAATCTGGCCTCAAACCGAATCTGGATTCATCTGTGAAGAGCACGTGAGCCCAGTCTTGTTCTTGACAGTTGATGTGTTCCTCAGCCCATTCTAATCTCCGTGCGCGATTGCCACGTGAAAGCACGGGAACTTTAACAGGGCGTCGAGCGTGGAGATCAACCTCATGCAACCTATTTCTTACAGTTTGACCAGTGACTACCACTTGATGGACATTTTGGAACTCAGTTTTTAGCTGGTTGGCCGTAAGATTTCGGTTACGAAGACTTTGGATTCGAAGAAATCTATCCTGTACAGCATTCGTTTTCCTGATGGGACCAGGATGTCTTTCTTTTAAATCACCAGTTTCTTGATAACGCTGCCACAAGCGCCCAATGGTACTTTTACAAGAATTTACAGCAACCGCCACATCTCGAATAGTCATACCTCCTTGTATCATGCCCACAGCTCTTAACTGAATTCTTCTTAATTCAATACACATAAACTGAGTAATCTAAAGAGCAAAAACACCTTTTCGATACAAGTGTCATCAACTGAACACAACTATTTTACAAAAACAAAAAGAAACATCGCCAACTGGATCTAGAAATTGTCAGAATAAAGCTCATCTGTATGCTATAATCACAAAACATTTTGATTAACGTTTGCAAACATACTTTTTACGTTTGTCCCCTAGACCATTTTGTTGTGTGTATATATTAATTGCAAAATATACTAATAAATGTTATAAACTCGGAAACTGAAAAACGGGAATCATACTTAAAGGCCAAAAAATATCGTCACATTAATTTTATAATATTTTATAATTTAGTATATACTTATCCTTAGCTGTAGTGCCAAATCCAAAAATGAGACCAAATAATCAACTCAGGAGCAGAGGAAGTTCCCGAAATTAGGAAACTCCCGAAACAAAGGAAATCGGCAAGTATCAGGGGGAAGACAGTGTCACTACAGAAATCCTAAAGTTGGGAGGACACGCCTTGGAAAAATTCCTCAATATCCTCTTCAACAAATACTTTCAAGGGGGATAATACCAGAGGTCTGATAAAATGCAGAAGTATTTATAATATGTAAAAAAGCATACAGGCCATTTGCTTATACACAGAAGAAGAAGAAGAAAAACGAAAAAATAGACATTAGCCATATAGTAAACTACAGACCTATTTGCTTATTATTCCACCTATATAAGCTATTTACGAAGATTGCCTTGTTATTCAAAAACCGGTAATACAATGGATATAAACTTTATGTTCTTAAATAACCCCTCCAATGGATGGAAAAATTAAATACACCCACAACCTGAACAATCGAAGGTACATAATAACGCTATTCTTTGCTGATGATGATGATCAAGTAATAAATCTAATCGATAATGACGAGGACACACTCCAGAAAGCCATCTACGAATTAAACAATATAGCAAAATCTCATTATTTAGTAATACACTGATGGACAAAATTAGCGCACCACCTATAAATTTTTGAATATATAAATTTCGTTATCGTGGAGGCTTATAAATAACACATTTTCTGAAACAATGAAACAATTTTTACTCTTTTTAATCATGTCAATGCAAGTTAAGACTTGTTTTGCGCTAATCTGCAATATTGCATTGTCATTGTCTGCAAGTGTAATAGCGTTGTGGGTTTAATTTTCCTGTTTTCTCAACTTGTGGTCAGATATTCATTTTGTTCGAATTGTGTACACATTGAAATGCCTCCAGTAAGAAATGTAAGTGAGCATAATGCTGTAAAAATTGTCACCTTGATGGAAGAAGGGTATAGCCAACGTGAGGTTGCACGGAAGCTTGCTGTTCATCATACGACTATTGGTCGATGTTTTCAGCGGTTTAGGGCAACAGGTTCACATGCTAGGAGACCAGGGCAAAGCCGACCAAGGCCCACAAACCAAATCGACGATCGTTTTATACGCCAACAAGCATTAAGAAATCGGTTCCTCACTGGAAACGAGATGAAAAATCGACTTCAAGATGTTCGAAATGTCGCGATTTCTTTCAAAACAGTAAGAAGAAGGCTCCAGGAATCTGGATTGAGTGCAAGGCACCCTGCAACAGGCCCTCTCTTAACCATAGCCCACAAGCAAGCTAGGCTTCAGTTTGCTCGGGAACATGTGGATTGGGATATTATGACTGGATGAGAGTCTTGTTTACTGATGAAGTCAGAATAGGCTTAAAATCGTCCGATGGATGCACTTTTATCTGGAGAAGGCCAGGAGAAAGATACAGCCAAGCATGTATGGTTCACCAAGTGCCTTTCCGTGGGGGGTCAATAATATTTTGCGGTGGCATTTCTTTTGAGGCTCGTACGGATCTTGTAATGATCCGAGGAAGAGCATTAAACGCTCCGAGGTACATCCAGGAGATTCTGGAAGAACATGTCGCACTTTTTGCACCTTACCTAGACAAGAATTTTTTGCTTATGGACGATAATGCCAGACCGCACCAAGCCCAGATCGTGAACGAATATCTGAACGAGGTTGGAATTCAACGTTTAGAGTGGTCAGCGCGTAGTCCTGACTTGAATGTGCTAGAACATCATTGGGATCACCTTAAACGACGCATTCGACGTCTATCAACACAAAAACAAAAGTAATGACATTTAAGGGAGATGAGGCAATACGAATCAAAAATAGTAATTAACAACCATGCAACAGAACAAATAACATTTAATTTTGTTGGATCAACATATGAACGAGAAACAGACATACACAATAAGATGGGAAAATTTAATTATATCGAACAATATATAGAACATTGAGAAATAAAGGTGGGAAAGGATAAGTGGACTAAGTTTCATAAAACAATAGCAATACCGTGCTCCATATATGGAAGTGGAAACTGGACAATTACAGAAGCAAATGAACAAAGAATACAATACCTACATCATTTTTAAAAAGAGCAGTAGGCTACACACGAATGAACAAGAAAAGGAACACAGATACAAGAAGAGCTAAGAGTGTGCAGTATCGACGAAATAATAAAAGAATATAGAAACAATTGGAGAGAACACATACAAACAATGGAAGAACAGAGGATGCCCAAGATAATATGGCAATATAGAGTAAAAGGCAGAAGATCTTTAGGAAAACCCCGTAAACAGCCGGAAGGGTCAAAAATAAGGGGCAAGAAGTATATCCTAACACATGCAGAAAGCAGAAGAAGAAATAGCACTTATGAATTAGAACAAAAATTGTTTCAATGAAACAACTGTAAAACTGACACGCATCAAAAATTTGAGAAACGTTTTTTTTGGCATGATAAAATACAAAATCACAGTATGAGGGTCAAGATTGTCTAACTATTTTTACAACGTACTAGAACACAAAATAAAAAATATAGCTATTCACTTAACAATCACTAATTGATTTCAGGTTGTAACACAAGTGATTAAATTTATAGCATCGTAGTTTGGTCGGAGAGCATTGAGACTACTCAATAATTATTTTAAACAATTACGCTAAACCATCCCCTTCAAAGTACTCACCATTTGTTTCATTGCACTTTACTTTGTCAAATATCTTACCGTTAAGTAAACTTTTTAATTTATGAAATAAAGTCACACGAAAGCAAACACGGAGAATAAGGAGTGTATTAAACTGGCACGGTGATTGTTTAATTAAAAACTGGGAACAAAATGAGTGGAATATGCAGGTGTATATCATGATGATTCACTGTTTCACCAAATATCATTTTTCTCGACGTTTTCTATGAACAGTGGTACCACATAAGCGGCGCACATTTATATATTAGGCTTGATGTATTTTGTCATTCGAGGCCGATCCTACCAAAGGCGAGTTGTGCACTGCACTGCATCTAGGACATTTCCTGCGACATCACACAGACGAATGTGTTATTGCAGTTACCAATTCAGCAACTAACTTTACCCGAGGAATACTTCGAAAGACCATTTCTTCACCAAGTGAACAATGTAAGTCCAATGATTTTATACGCTTTTCTTTTTCTTCTTCCGGCTTCTCAATGCCGAGTAATTCGTAATTCGTCATCGTGGTTGCTCCTCATGTTGTGACATAGTCATTTTAGCTATAGCGCTTTTACTGTATTTAGATGTTCTGAACATTGTTGTGGTTACAGGTTTTTATAAAGTTTTGTATACTTGAATCACCGTTTCTGTTTAATACCAATATTTAAACGATGGAATAATATTGTTGATTGAAATCCACAAGACCAATTTATTGCACAAAAAGCACAACTGGACATTACAATTTTTCTGTGTGGATATTGAAAGTTCAAAACTTGTATCGAAACAATCTAACACCTAACCTACTATTCTAAGTAATTTGAACAATTACAAGATCAATCATGACTACTACTATACAATACTATACTATACTACTATATTATACCATTGCAACGTTTCTGATGGACGTTATGTTTGATGAAAGGCATTTTTGATGGGCATTATTAGATAGTTGATGGACGTTGTTCACGATGCCCCTAATTTTGTTCGGCATTCTATTTTATAGGTACTGTTTTGATGAACTTTATGTTTGATGAAGACCTTTTTGATGGACGTTGTTTACGATGGGTCTACTTTTGAACTGCGCTATATGTGATGGGCACTGATTTTGATGAAAACCACGTTTAATGAACGCTATTTTTGATGGGCGCTGTTACGTAAGTTGATGGGTGTTCATTACGGTGGCCCTATTTTTGAACAATGTTATATGTGACGAACGATACTTTTGATCGACGTTATGTTTTAAAACGTTGTTTTTGATGGGCGTCATTACAAAGTTAACAGACGTTGTTTGCGATGTCCCTATTTTTGAACCGCGTTATACTTGATGGGCACTCTTTTTGATGGACGCCACGTTTGAACGCTTTTTTGATGGGCGCTATTACATGTTATGTTGATGGATGTTGGTTACGGTGGCCTTATTTTAATGTCGCTATACTTGACGAGTGCTACTTTTGATCGACGTTATGTTTGATGAATGGCATTTTAAATGGGCATTATGGCATAGTTGATGGGCGTAGGTTTCGATGGTGCTATTTTGATAGGCGTCATTCCATAGTTAACGAGTGTTGTTTATGATAATTCTATTTTTGCTGTGTATTGTTCTTAATAGACGCTATGTTTGATGAACGATGTTTTTGATGAGCGTTTGCGATATTACATAATTGATGAGCGTTGTTTACGATGGTCCTATTTTTTAACGACGGTATATTTAATGGGCGAGGTTTTTGATGGACACTATGTTTGGCAATGGTATTTTTAATTAGCGTTGTTTATGATGGATCTATTTTTGAAAACGGCTGTATTTGATGATCGCTGTTTTTAATGGACAATATTTATAATATCCTATTATTTTCTAAAAGTAATGTTGCCGATAAATTTCCCGCCATTATTTTGCATGGGCATGATGACGCTATTTTTTTAAACGGACCCCCCTTTTTACGAAATTGTTGATGTGCATTATTTATAAAGGCAGAATTTTTGGCCGTTGCTATTTTTGATGCACGTTGATTTGAATCCGCCCTATTTTTGATGGACTTTTGTTAATGATTCTATTTTCGATGACAGATTTTTCACGGGTATTTTGACTTGGCGTTAGTTTTCAGACAACAATTTCTTGCTGTGCTATTTTTGGCAACGCCATTTTTGATAGCGTTAGTTTGGGGAGTTATTCTGCAATCACACAGAAAACATACACATTTTTTTTTCTTTTATTAGCCCGCAGTATCCCATTGTTGGGCATGGGCCTCCCCCATAAGGGGGGTTTGTTGATCTACTCTCCCTTAGTGATCAATCCTCGTGGGAGAGAGGCGCCGCGTTAACGTAACCTTCGGGTCACCCATCCAAGTACTTAAAATTTAGTTAGCAAAAATGTTTGGATAAATTGTTATTTATTGTTTTAAAAGGTGCGTCCACTAAAAGCCTTTTAAGCAATTTATTGCTCCAAAAAACTGATGTGTATTAGTAATGGAGCTACTAATTAAATGGGGGTACATGGCATTCAGAACAAAATCATACACTGAATTGGAATGATTAGTTAAAGATTTTGGCTGCAGGACGCATCCAATTTGTCAGTGTTCAATTCTGTACATTTAGGTATTTAAATTTACTTTAGGATTTTTAATTTCTTTTTTATTAACATTTACTTGAAACTTGTTAACATTTTTGTGCTGCTTTTCAAAGAACCTTACACACATAGCAGAGGTATTAATAATTGTATTTTTGCTGAGCTTACAATAAGATTTCATACATATACACTATTCACGATTGATTTGCCATCCAGCAGGCTGTGTTCTTTTTTTTCTTAAGTTGCATTGCTGTAATATTATTTGATTGACTTCTAGCAATGTCAAAATGAAATTGCCCTGTTGCCAGCTCTAGAGTCCCCTACTTTTCTAAAATAATCTAGTAAGTTTAGAATTAATAAAACACATAATATATTATACCTACTTAATTGTGCGACATGTTACTAGACTCAAAGAACAACGACAGGGACTATCGTAAAACTATGAATGGGGAAATTTTTCAAAATTGGTTGGTTAATCAGCTGATTCCTGCTTTGGACAAGTTGCAAGGAAAATTTGTCGTGGTTATGGACAACGCACCTTATCATTCAGTGCAGTTTGACAAGCCGCCCACATTTTCTTGCAAAAAAGGTGTATTGCATGAATGGTTGGTTAATCACTACAATGTCGAAATTCAGGGCAAAATTACTAAGAAAAAACTTTGGGAGTTAATTAAACCTTTTACAGCAGACGGAAATAAAAGATACGCAACTCACGAAATTTTGAAAAAGCGCAACTATGAGGTTCTTCGATTGCATCCATACCATTGTCAATACAATCCCATCGAAATAGCGTGGGGGTTTTGTAATACATATTGCAATAAGCACATAAATTCGCAGCCAAAATCGAAAGACAAAGTTTCAAATTTATGGCGTGAGGCTCTTTCAAAATGTACCCCCGACATGTGGCAAAATTTCTGTGAGCATTGTGAAAAACTTATTTCGGAAGACTGGACAAAAGATATGGGAAATCTATCGTTTGAAAAAATCCCTCCTTTCATTATTTTAATTGGGGAATCTGATTCAGAATCGGAGGGTGCCGATGATTCAGATACTTCTAGTGATAGCAAGAAGGTGTAATAGGGTAGGGGATATTCTTTTGGCATCTAAATTGTGAATGAGTGTTTTACAGTTTTTATCTAGCCCGAGAAAAACAGTGGAATACGAACTTGGGTCTCTTAGCACCAGACACAAACAGTCAACCACTGCACTACCATAATATCAATTTGAAACATGAGCGGCATAGACGTTAATTCTTCTTAATTTGCTGCAAGTCCTAAATATAGGACAACAAAGAATGGCGTGGAATATTCTCTGTATACATACGATTTGAGTTCAGAATTCTCGTGTAAAAAGAACAGCAATATGTATTTGCTATGTGTTACGACAACATTTAAATTATAGTTATTATTTTATTTATAATAAAATAATTATTATATCTAAATATTATAAACCAATATTGAGCAGCAATAGGCGGACGTTAAATGAACAAACAAGCTCCACTGGCAGCATTGCCTGCTTTCAAAAAACATAACGTCCATCAAGAAAACCTAGCATAACCCAACTTAATTAATTGACAAATTTCAATGATACCACACATTCCCCCAGATTTCCACAGCCTGTTGGATGGCAAATCAATAGTGAATACATTATATGTAATACCATATGTACAAAAAAATTTTAGATAAAGGGTGGCTTTGTACTTCAATACGTCGGTCTTTGATGATTTTATAACAATTAAATGTCAGTTTTAATAAGATTTAATTTAATAATGGTGTTTACAGAAATACATAAGCGATTCATCGTTGAATCTTATTTTCGCAATGGAAAACTTGAAAATGGGGAATGGATTTACAGTACCCGCCCTTGTATGGTTGAATTTCGACAACAGTTTCCTGATTTTGTGTTTCTGAAGGCCGACTTTTTTAATGTGGTACGAAATTGTGTGCGGTTATTTAGAGAAACAGGAAGCGTAACACGGAAGAGCGGAAGTGGAAGGCCAACAGTCCGTACAGAGGAGACCATTCAAAATGTTCAAGAGATTATGAATGAAGCACCTACAATATCATTGCGCCGACGCGTACAACAAGTTCCTGTATCTGTAGGTACCTGTAGAACAATTTTGAGAAGAGACATTGGTCTATTTCCTTACAAGATGCAGACATGCATTTGATAACATGAAAAGGCGTGTAAATTTATGCTTGGATGAAAACGGTAGACATTTTGAACATTTATTGTAATATGTACTTGAAAATAAACCCTCTATCCCCTCAATTTAAAAGCAGTTTCAAAGTGCGACATACGTTCTGACATACAAAGCCACCCTTTATCTAAAAATTTTTTGTACATATGGTACATGTCTCCTGTGAATTTCATGGAATATGTGTAGTTTTTCATCGGCCCAATAGCGACAATTATGGCGATTAACAATCCCGTTCACAAAAAAACGAACACTCATCCGAAAAACAAATGTTAGGAAGCAAATTTGGGATATTAATTATCCGTTCACTCATACCCTCGCAAAACACCAAACGTCTATCAAACTCATCTTCTTTTAATTCTTGGACAAGGTGTATATTATATTATTATTATTATTATTATCATGATCCTCGTTTGTACCGCTTGCGCAGTGTCGAGGCGGTGTGGGGCAAGGCTAAGCTAGTTTGTGCTATGCACAACAGGGCCCGCCTCTGCGGGTTACCGTGTTGGTGCGAAACCATGCTTGGCTTGTCTGTTGTGTGTGAATGTTTGTGTTTATAGTCTTGATACTCCTCTAATGCGACCGTAATTTGAGGAGTGCCATTAATTTGATCCCCAATGGCAAATGGAGACCGGGACCCAGTACCGATCTCCCAGGGAATTAGAAAAATTTCCGACCCTGGGGAGATTCGAACCGGGAAGCGTGTGGACTATTACATCCAATCCTTGGCCCTCTATCCTGAGCCATCCCCGCCCTTAGTTGTATATTATACTAATGGAATTTATGGGTTTCTAAAATTCTTCGTTACTGGTGTAAATTATGGTAAAAGTGAAAAATCATGAATTATTGGTTTTTGGAGGGCTACTTTCTTTAAAAAACATTTTCTCAAAAACTACTTATCCGAATTTGAAAAGCTAGGAAGTGTTAAAACAAGAATTTAATGCCCTTTAAAACGGTCTATCACTCGATTCCCTTTCCTATTTATAATTTTAGGTGTGAAGCTCATCACCCCTATGAAGTTGAAGTGACAAGGTTGAAAATTAACGCAGAACGTTTTCCCTTCAAAACGACAATTATTGATAAATATGAAAAATCGAGTCTGTTTCGTTCTCATTGGCCCACCCTATATAAAAAAATTGGAAAAAAAAACATTATTTGTTCAAACTAAGTACAAATTATTCAACATCGAGAGCATTTAATTTGCAAATCGACATCTCAAACCTTGTTACCAGGAAAGTTTCACGTGTCATAGTACATATGTACCGTGCGGGCGAAAATAACGGATAAAATCTATAAAATCGAAGAGAAAAATATTTCAAAAAAATGATCGGACACGTCGATGTTTATTTTTAAATTATCATTTAGAGATGTAATTTTCAACCCCCCACCCCTTAACCCATAAGCGCTAGCAACCCCAACTTTAGAAATTCAAATAGCACAGTACCTTTTCTGAAATCTCATCTGATAGCTTTTTTTATGTTTATTACAATAAAAAAGAGTTTTTCAAAATCGCTTGATAAATAACGGAAATATTTACCAAAATGTATTCAAATGAAAGTGCCAATATTTGAGCAGGCGTTGATAGGGCTCTAGCAATGAGTGGTAAAAACAACTGAATATTGTTAATAATTGAATGTCAAACAAAATGTATTGAAATTACTTAGTGGAGTGTGTGTTACTTCTTTAACCATTAAAGAAATAAGATACCAAAAATGCTTGCTGAAGGCGGAAGAATCAAAGTTTTAATGATGATTGGCGTTGGAGATACAAGTCAGACGCATGAGGAAGTCCGTATTTTGTTCAATGAAACTCACCGAAATCGTCCTCCAATATCGCAATGAACGGTAAGTTGAATTGAGAACAAATCGCGATCTTAGACATAAACGTAAGACCGGACGTCCATCGGCTTTAGATGAAGAAAGACAATTGGATACCTTGTTAATGGTGCAGGAAAATCCACATTCAACCCTCGCGAAAGTCGCTTCACATCTTAATACGTCAAAAAATGCAGTTTTCAGACTTCTTCATAAGTTAAAATTTCACCCGTACAAAGTGCAATTGGTGCAGGAACAGTCCGATGATGATTTTGATCGACGAGCGCAGTTTGGTGAGATAATGATGGACATCTCCAATGCAAATCCTGAATTCATTAGAAATATTGTCTTTTCTAATAAAGCAACATTTTGCTTAAATGGTACCGTCAATAAGCACAATTGCCGTTATTGGGTAGTTGAAAATCCGCATTGGATTATGGAGGCGAATACACGATATCCCCAAAAGGTTAACGTGTGGGCTGGGATAGTGGGTAAGCGAATTATTGCACTGTACTTCTTTGCTGACTGGTGAACAGTACCTGGACTTCCTTCAGTTTTAATTATTTCCAGCCTTAGCGGTACTGTTTCCTGATGCAGAAGATCCTGATTCACCCAATCCCAGAATTAGGTTACAGCAAGACTTCCTCAGTTCAGTCCGGGAATATCTCGAGCAAATATTTCCTAATCGGTGGATTGGTAGACGGGGACCTATTGAATAACCGGCAAGATCTCCGGATTTAACCACGTTGGATTATTTTCTCTGGGGTTATTTAAATTCTAAAATGTATTTTAAAAGACTGAAAATATTGAGACGTTAAAGGGGAGAATTCAACAAGAAATCCCCTCAATCACCCCGGAAATGTTAGGCATTCAACAAACGTTTGTCTCTAGATTAATGTATCGCCGTTAACGGACAGCAATTTGAACATTGAATTTAATTTATAATTTTACATTGTTTTGTTATTTTTCAAACAATTTTTTTTTAATTTTGATGTGTTCCTTAGAGAACGACAAACTTCAATTGTTTTTACTAGTCATTACTAGAGCCGTATCAACGCCTGCTCGAATATTGGCACTTGCATTGAAATACTTTTTGGTAAATATCTTTGTTATTTGAATTTTTAAAGTTGAAATTGCTAGCGCTTAGGGTTTGAGGGGTGGGGGGTTGAAAATTACATCTCTAGATGATAAGTTAAAAATAAACATCGGCGTGTCCGATCATTTTCTTGAAATATTTTTCTCAACGACTTAATAGAATTTATTCGTTACTTTCGGGAATCACTGTATACATAGTACAAGCTGATGTGGGGTTTTTCATTCCTTTATAACATCGTTTCCTTGGATACATGAGGCATGTAAATTAGTAAAAGCTTGTAGAGTATCCATGGGGGAATTTTTAACAGATTTATGTGGTATTTTCAGACCCAGGAGATCTATTATTCTGCGAATTCTTTACTGTATCTTTGTCTTCCATTGTTGCCCTTGCTGCGTATATTGGCAGATTTCGTTGTGTATTATTTGCTAATTAAGTGTTTTTTTTGTTTTTGTACTCCTAAATGGATTAGCTATCGCATCATATGTATCATTCTAATTTTGCTTGCTTATTTTTGTTTAATAACTGAATCAACCATCTTTTTTTTTAATCTGCTACCCCCAACAGTTTTTGATTAGTTGATGTTTTGCTTCTTGCTGTTTTAAGAATTAATTCTATACAGGGTGTTTCTAAATGATAGGTACAAATTTATAGAGCGTATTCTACAACAAAATATAAAAAAGTTTCGCTAAACATTGTGTCCGGAAACATTGCGTGCGGAAATAAAATCACTCTTTTGGCGATAATCCAGTCTGTGTTTGCACTAATAGGATGACATTTTGTATGCAAGCTTAGGCACTATAAGTTTAATTAGGGGTACCTCTCTCGGGAGGTGCAAGTCTTACTGTAAGTGTTACTCATATTAGGGTTAATTTTTGTAAACATACAGTATGAAATTCTTATTTAAAATATACCAAAAATGTGCCCCTGTTCTAAGTAATTTGGGCTAACCGTTTTCAAGATGATCAGAATTTTACAATTCTATCTGTTCACACACTTTAGTTTATATTCATGAGCTGATTGAAAATTTATTATAAGAAACAAAAATATCTAACAAAATTTTTTCAATCTATTGCATAATTCGGATTTTTACAACAGGTATTCAAACTAACGACCGTTCATCTGAATGCAAGCTTTGACACATTTCTTCATTGAGACTAGTGCTCGTTCAAATATCCTTAGGGTTTCTCTAATCTTTTGACGAGCATTATAAACGCGCTGCCTAAGTTGTTCAACAGTATCAACAAGGCTAGAATACACCAACCATTTTAAATAACACCAAATTAAGAAGGTAAATATAAAATAAGGGGATCTGGGAGGCCATGGTGTGGGTCGACTACGGCTTCGGTCTAGGACATTTGAGCGCGGCCGTTAGGGCGCCGCCGTTAGGGCGCCAGCCACAAGGGCGCGAAGACACTAGGGCGCGGGCCGTTAGGGCGCCGAGACACTAGGGCGCGTGGACATTAGGGCGCTGACCGTTAGGGCGCGGGACACTAGGGCGCGAGACTCGCTTTTATAACTTGTTACTCATCTGTATTTAAATTTTAAGTAATAATAATTTATTTATATTATTTATATATTTAATATTAATTTATCGGCTGTGGAAATTCTAGGAAGAAGGATTAAAGTAGATGAATGTTTGATATATATATATATATAT
>JABXWE010000538.1:0-52218 GCA_014611495.1 Limonius californicus | reverse complement strand
TCATACGACTTAAAATATGATCAAATAATATCATGATACTGTGTTAACTTACCCTTTTAAAACAGTTTCTATTAACTCTTTTCTTTCCCTATTCTTAATGCGTTCTTCCCTGCGAGATGCACTCTTTTCTTTAGTAAGATTTCGAGGTTTGCTAGATAAAGGTAAGTTTTTTGATGGAATAGCTTCCTTTTTTAGGGGTCGGTATTTTTTTGGCGTGTATGCAAGCAACTCGTGTTGAAGGTTTCGCTCGTAATCTATAGAACTAAAATGTTTTGAGCAAATACGAGCACTTTTAACATTGAACTTGTCATCGCGCTTACATAAATGTTTCCAAATATCTTGCACTTTCTTGTCTTTTGGAAAGCTAAAGAACTTTATATCACACGAAAAATGTTTTGATTGATTGTCTACACCACACCCGTATACAGCACACCTCATTTTATTTAATTTATTTTATATTTTCACCAAGAAATGTTAAAAATTATCTGTGCACAACGTTAATCGCCTGGCTACAGCATAACAAACAATGGAGTCCTACTCACAAGGTGACGTCAGTAGACACGCCCAGACATGCGCGATATCTTATCTTCTCTTTTATTGTATCATGACTGAAGACTACCTTGCAACAACATATGAGAACTCATACAGGAGAAAAACCATTCAAGTGCAGTATATGTGAGTATGAAAGTGCACAAAAAAATAGCTTGCAAGTACATATGAGAACTCATACAGGAAAAAAACCCTTTAAGTGCAATATATGTGACTATGAAAGTACACACAAGAATAGCTTACGCATGCATATGAGTATTCATACAGGAGAGAAACCCTTCAAGTGCAATACATGTCATTATGCAAGTGCACTGAAGATTACCTTGCAACAACATATGAGAACTCATACAGGAGAAAAACCGTTCAAGTGCAGTATATGTGAGTATGAAAGTGCACAAAAAAATAGCTTGCAAGTTCATATGAGAACTCATACGGGAGAGAAACCATTCAAGTGCAATGTATGTCACTATGCAAGTGCACTTAAAATCACCTTGCAACAACATATGAGAACTCATACAGGAGAGAAGCCATTCAAGTGCAATATATGTGAGTATGAAAGTGCACACAAGAGTAGTTTGCAAATACATATAAGAACTCATACAGCAGAGAAACCATTCAAGTGCAATTTATGTCAGTATGAAAGTACTCAGAAGATTACCTTGCAACATCATATGAAAACCCACACAGGAGAGAAGCCATTCAAGTGCAATGTATGTGATTATGAAAGTGCACAGAAACTTAACTTGCAGCGACATATAAGAACTCATACAGGAAAGAAAAGAAATGGTTGAATGCAAAATGTTATTGTGTGATTGTCAATGAGGTATAAGTTTAAATGATAGGATAATTATTAATAAGTATAACGATTTTGAAGGTTTTCACATCTTAATTACATGTTGTTCTTTAGAAAATGTTGTGTTAAGCAATAGTATTAGTAAGATTTTTCAATAATATCTTAAATCTTAAAAGTTGTGTTTCGTATAAATCATCTAATGCTGTATCTGTGCAGTGTTATAATGCTATAAATTAATCTGTAAACAATGCAGTCACTTAAGACTTATTCAGGGGAGATAATATTAGAATGTTTTGTATGTACTTTCCTGTGATTACAGTGGGTTCCTTCTAAAATTATTTATTATATATACTTGACCTTTGTTTTCCTTGGCCCACATACATATGTTTGCTAAGTTACGTGGGCCACAACATTATACACTGTACCTCATAGTACAATAATGTCAAAAATAAAACTCAAAACCTAAATATATCCAAGCATTTATTTAAAAATTAGTATGATTTTTGATATTGAGACAAATGGTTTACTTTTTTAGACAAATCGGGTTTATAATTGCTACATGCTACCGCCAATACGTCATCAAGGTGAGAATCAGTAAGTTGATTTCTATATACGTTTTTTGCAATTTCATTTTGGAATAGGTTGATTCTCAAAGATATGTTCATGCGAACAACATGAGCAGCAGGTGGGAACATTTTTGTAGTCTCGTATTTTTCAGGGACATATTTCCAAAATTTGATTACTCTTTTCTCTCTCTCTTTTCTTTAAAAATTACTCCCAGATTCGTATCGTTCTTAAACTCGATAAATTGATCAAATAGCCTTGCATAATCATATCCCAATGCAGTTAATTGTGTAATAGTTGCTGTTTCTACGTGCCAGGGATTTTCTACAAGCAACAGACAATTCTTAATACAACGTAAATTCTGAAATCCGTTCTTAACCCTTAACTGCTGATCCAGGGTCATATTGATCCTGCATGATTTTAATTTGCCGATGACTGTACGGCGCAGACGCATTCTATTCATTTGGCCGTCTCAGTACCTTCCTGTCAGTTGATAATGTAATAGTCCGGCCTGGTTCCGGGTAAAATCAGAGCCAGGGCTCACTGGGAATAAAAATTATTTATCGGATCAACAGGTTTATTCCTATTTATTTACAATTCTACCTTAAATTAAAATACTGGATGTAAATATAAATACAATATTAAAACTAAAATACTAGATGTAAATATATATACAATAATAAAACAAAAATACTGGATGTAAATATGTATACAATAATAAAACTAAAATATTGGATTCTGAACAAATTACACAATAATAAATCAACACGGTGTTCTAAAACGAAAATCAAAACACGTTCTGGCCGGAAACTTCGTTACAATAAATAGACGTTGACCGTGTAGTTTGGTGTTGCAGCTAATTTCCTTATATCAAAGCTGTAGGGTCATATTGACCCTGGTACGGTAAATACGTTTTTTTTTTCCTTTTTTTTTGTTAGCGCATCCATCGAAAGAATTATGGCTGGTCCTTCAAAGACAGTAAAGTTTACAGACCCATACCTTGAAGAAACACTTCTGCAGTGGATGAAAGATGCATGACAGTGATGTGGACGATCAAATAGGTGAATCATATGCAGTGCGGAGCGACCATGATACAGAAACTGAGCAACCAGTATTTGAAGGTGACTTCCCCAATGATGTCCCAAACAGACAAGCTGACGTATCAAATGGTGATCATGACGTTTTAAATCTTGATAGTGATGATAACGTTATACAAAATTCAGATAATGAGGCGTCGACATCGGCTGATGAAGATTATATACCGTTTTCAATCCTTAGGAAAAGGTGTAATAAAACCTCAACCAAACACAGTAAAGTGAATTATTTTTATGGCAAAGACCGGTTTAAATGGTCTAATGTCGAACCAAAAAAAGCAGTTAGAACCCCAAGTCACAACATAATTCCTGATAAGCCAGGACTAAAGGATACTGCAAAAAATTTAGGTACTAACCCGAAGCTACAAGATGTTTGGAATCTCTTATTTACTACGGGTATGAAACATGAAATTATATGTTGGACTAACAATAAAATACGCATTTACATGAAAAAATTTGATATACAAAACGGACCAGAACTAGCTGAAATAGATGATGTAGAATTTGACGCATTTCTTGTTTTATTGCTCTATACTCAGATCTTCAAGTCAAAACACGAGAATGTACGATCACTTTTTGCATCTGATGGAACTGGAAAAGACGTCTTTCAATGTACCATGTCAGAAAATAGATTCTTGACTATTTTAGCCTGCCTCCGGTTTGATAACCCGGATACAAGAGACGAAAGAAAGAGTCTGATGCCGCAGCGGCAGGACCAAACATATTTAAAAGTTTTGTGCATAACTGTCAAGAAATATACATGTATACTGTGAATGAACATGTCTGTATTGACAAAATGTTAGTTAGCTTTAGGGGTCGTTGTAGGTTCAAAATGTATTTTCCAAACAAGCCAGCGAAGTATGGCCTAAAAATTATGTGCCTAACTGACGTTCAAAATAATTATTTTTATAATGCATATTTGTACTCTGAAAAATGAAGTGATGGAAAGACACTTTCACCTGAAGAAAGTGTTCCTTCGCAATCTATTGTTAGATTGACAAAACCACTTGAAAATACTAACAGGAACATAACCGCGGACAACTGGGTCTCTTCATTAGAAATTGCTAATGAACTTTAATGAATTTTAGGATTAAGTGGGAGAGCAGTTTATGGATTATTTCTTCTCCATAAACTGAACGTCGCCCTAGTTCTCAAAGAATTTGTTTATTTTTCTCTGGTGTATCTTAATCAATAAAGACAGTTTATTATTATTATTATTATTACTATTAACTAAAGCAGAGACGCCTTACCTATGTGGGTACTATGCGCAAAAATAAAAAAGAAATTCCTTCTGCATTTTTACCTAGCAATGACCATGATGTTGGTTTGTGTTTGTTTGGATTTACAAAGGATTTTACATTAGTTTCTTTTGTACCCAAAAAGAAAAAGGCCGTTTTACTACTCTCCTCTATGCATCATAATGGTGAGATAAATCCCGAAAGTGAAAAGCCTGAAATTATTGAATACTACAATTCCACCAAAGGGGGAGTAGATTCTTTAGATCAGAAGTGTTCAATATATTGCTCAGGAAGACTCACAAACCGATGGCCAGTGGGGATTTTTTTATAGGATAGTAGACATACGCTCAGCTAATTCTTATATAGCTTTTAGATCGTACCTCAAACCACCTAATAGTACCAGATTTGAATTCATAAAAAATCTTGCAAATGCGTTTGTAGTTCCACAAATAATTCGGCGATACAACAACCCAAGCATCCAAAAGTAACTGAAAGATACTATGGTTCGTGTAGCTAAGATTGCAAGGGAAGCCGCACCACCGAATATTGAAACTAAACTAAATAAAAGGGTGGGATGTGCTTTATGTCCTTATGCAAAAGATAGGAAAACATTTTTGCTTATAGGTTGCAAAAAACCTGTTTGTAGTGACTGCAGCAAGCGTATCTGTAAAAACTGCCAGGAATAGTCCAATTTCTGTCACTTCAGTGAAGACATTGCAGGTTTTTTTGTGTTAATTAATTTTATTTAATTTGCTATTGTTTTCCATATTTCCTTTATCTTATCTATCTTAACTGACCAGAATTTTGGTTGTTAGAATGTCTTGTTTTAGTATTCTAATTTTTTTAATAAAATTCTGCAAAAAACGGCCACATTTTTTATTTTTTAGTGCCAAAAAAAAATACATTTTATTTTAAACTAAATGGTGTTGCATAACGTTGGAAAATATACTGCTTTACACTATAAACTGGCTTCAATAGCTAAATAACAATTTTGCCTAGTTATAACAAATTATTTTAAAAACAGGGTCATTCTGACCGTGGTTCAGTGAATACGTTCGTCCGCAGACGTTCAGTAGTTAAAGGTTAAGTTCCAGGGATAAGCCTGTACGAAGCGTTACTAATTTTGTATTATTATTTTGAGATTTAGGACTCCGTTTAATTTGTTTACATGCCGTTTACTATTTAGAAGTTTGTTAGTTTGATTTTTGGGTAATATTATTGTGTACCGACCGATGTCTTTCAATATGCACCCCGTATTATTTTCATTTTAGAAGTGTTTACCGATTTATGTAAATATCATTATGTACCGTTTAATTTATACTTTGAATTTAAGGCCGAAGAAGGTAATTTATTTATTACGTACCGTGTAGCAATTTAGAATTCCTAGTTTGTTTTGTTATTATTATCTGAGACCGTTTTATTTTGATACCGTTATTAGGGGAATGTTTAATTACCAGTTACGTTTATATCGGAACAATTAGCATTTATATTTATATCCGAATATTGTAAATTTGGTTTATTCGAAATGTATTTAAGCGTAGAGATCAGATAACCGCATCTACAATGTATAGTTGATGGGGTAGCCACGTATTCCCTTTGTAGCAACAGTTACCGGGCGGATATAAATACAAGCTCTCGAGCATTAAAAGAGCATTCTTCCCTCCGGTCTAGTTCGAGAAGGTCCAGCAGCTCCAGCCAACCACCGAAAAAGAAGACCAGGTACATCCCAGCCCCGAGCCACTGTTTGGGTAAGGAATTGTTGTATTTCGGCATTGTTTGTTATTCAATCGTATAGTATACCGTTCTCTCTCTCTCTCTCACTCCCTCTCTCTCGCTCTCTCCCCTCTCTCTCTCTCTCTCTCTATTCAACCCCACACCTTTTCCCTTACGGCTGCGTTTGTCCTGACGTAAGGTCCTTTCGGAATTCACCATCGCTGCGACCATCCTGAGGTGGTGCTTTCCGATCCCTTTTCTCTCTCTTCCCCCCTTACTACTACTACCTTACTGCTACTGTATTGTGACTGTGAAATTTTGTATGTTAATCGCTAAAATATATGTATTAAACCATTCTTGCTTTAATTATTCCACGACGCAGTACAGTTAGATATCTAGGACCGCTTCCGAGACTGCAGTTAAGTGACATCAGTCCCCTGGAAACCGATGTCTTCAACTGTAGCTACCTAGGACTTCGTTATCCCTCCCAGGACAACGAAGCAGCGACGGAGAGTAAACTTCGTACCAAAATCTGGCGCCCGAGGCAACCGAAGCAATTGCACGTAATAAGCAGACGTGCAATTGACCCCGACGAGTTAAGCAAAGAAAAGAGCGTCACAAGCCACCTAAATAATTTGAAAATATTGTATAGTTTTCTCGAGAAATATATACAGGTATATATATATATTGCTATGTAACAAAAGTCATGGTTTAAAACTAGCGCCAACTAACCTGAACACAAAACTGTCATCACAGGAAATTAGAGAAATGTTTCCACTCGTGGCCTCGACTCGTTTAAAAAGTTGAAATGTTCAAAAAATAAAATTAACACGTGCAAATTTTTATTACCCTCACTATGCTTTAATGTCACCGAAATTAGTTCATAATTTATCTGCACCAACCTTTACACAAAAATTAGGCACGCTAAAATGTCCCTGGACTGCTACTCCTCCAGTATACAGACCGCATTCATCTCCGCCAGGCTGGTTCTGCTTACCGTGGGCTGCTGGCTCTTCCCGACATGCAGTAATTATCCATTTCCATTAACGATGATTAAAACTCACATTTCATTTGATGATGCTCTATTCTCTTTTTAATATTACAATTTTTATGACATCCAAAAAAAACCAAAAAAACAAAGCCATCTCTAATTTTAAAATTTAGTAATCGTTGACCGGCGGGGAAGAGGTTAATTGATACGGAAAACATGTCTTGCCCCGACGGCGATTCAAAGGTGAATGATTCAATTATTTAATCGAATTTAGAAGCTTACTTTACTTGACAACAAATGAAATTACAAGGTTTATGACGGATGGGAAAACTGTCAAGCTGTCAAACCCAATGTTTAAATATTACCGATCTACACGACACTACACCGCGACTTCAGCCTTACATCCAACATTCTGAGAGTTTTCCTCATCTATTACATACCATTATCTAATAACGCACAACCGATCCTAATGACATTTTAAAATGGCACTTATGCCCAATTAGCGTTTAAGCCCCCCATTATAATATCACAGCAATATACAGGGTGTTTATTAAACATACGGCAAAAATTCAAGGGGTTATTCCCTGGACTATTTTAAGAATATTTTGAAAAGCCGCGTTGTTTTGAAGATACAGGGTGAGAAAAATTTTCGACAAAACCAATTTTGATATTTTTCAAATTATTAATGTAGCCGAAATAAAAGTATGGCGTACTGCACTCGGCTTACCGAGTATAAAAAATTTTTTAAAATGCGTTTTTATCTTTTAACGACATTCCGATTACAAAGAACGGCTGTTTTATCCACTAACAGCTGCCAAGTGCAGACATTGTGAAGAAAATCAGTTTAAACGTGGATTTCATTTGAATACGTCTCGTGATTGATCATTTTGTATGTATCGAATTTGTTGAGACTGATCAACGTCTTCATGAAACAGGCACATTGAAACGAAGTGGAGGACTAGGAAGGCCAATGACAGTAAGAACGGTAGAAGTAGAAGAGAATGTGCTGGACATGATAGAGGAAGATCCAGGTACTACTATTCGAAAAATTGCAAATACTTTGAATGTAAGTAATAGGACTGTTTGGAAAATTCTTAGGGACTATTTGTTGTACCCATACCACATACAACGCGTTCAGACACTTCTTCCTGTTGATTTTCCTCCACGTATTCCATTCTGTCAATGGCTTTTGCTAACATTGGTTCAAATCCCTCAACTACTAACGCTGATTCTTTTTAACGATGAAGCGAATTTCTCACGAAATGCAATAAGGAATTTTCACAATAACCATGTGTGGGCTGAAGAAAGCCCACATGAGGTACTCGAAGATCGTTTTGAACATCAGTTCTCGTTGAACGTTTGGGTTGGAATTGTGGGTGACTGGCTAATTGGACCGGTATTTCTACGAGGAAGATTTACCGGCGAGGTGTATTGCAACTTTTTGGAACAGACTCTACCTGAGTTTCTGAAGGATGTACCATTGGCAACATGAAATGCAATGTGGTTTATGCACGATGGTGCACCAGCGCATTTTAGTGTGGTTGCTCGTCAGTTTTAACAGTTACATACGGAGATCGCTGGATTGGTCGAGGTGGACTCACTTATGGCCTGCTCGATCCCCTGACTTAAACACCCTGGATTATTTCCTATGGAGCCATCTAAAGTCATTAGTTTATTCTAGTCCATTAGATTTAAGAAATAGGATAATTGCTGGATGTAACTCAACAAGAAACGACCCTGGTGTTTTTGAAACAGTTCACCAGTCAATCAGGAGAAGATTGGATTCTTGCATCGTAGCTGGAGGTACTCATTTTCAACAGTTCTTGTAGATTAAGAAACTTTACGTGTAATTATTGGTAATAAAATGTTGTTATTTTATTTAATTTTTTTCGCCCTGTATCTTCGAAACAAAGCGGCTTTTCAAAAATCATCAAAAGACAAAATATTCTTAGAATAGTCCAGGGAATAACCCCTTGAATTTTTGCCGGATGTTTAATAAACACCCTGTATATATATATATATATATACCCCCGTGTGAGGGGGGGGTTGCTAGTCCTCCATCGGGCGCCTCCCCAGGTGGCGGATAGGGGAACGCTCGCCAGATATGGTGGGTACCGGGGAAATAAAATACCCGGGGCGGACCAAAACTAGCAGGTATTAGGAAGCAGCTGATACTTTACGGGATTAAGATGGGAAAGATGGACTTTGGAACAGCTTAATTCCAGATAACCATAGGCGATCATCACATATTGATTAAACCGACTATGGCACTGCGATGAGGAAGGCAAGGGGAAACCACCTCATTAAACATCCCTATTATAATTATCATGATTAGTACAAGGAAAACAATGGGCCTCAGTCCCCGGCAGACCTTAGATGGTCAGAGGCTGCTAAGAATCCCCGGGTTAACCGCAAAATTAGGCACATGGAATGTGCGTACTATGTATCAAGCAGGGAAAATCCAAAATACAATACAGGAAATGAACAGGTTGAAGATTGGAATAATGGGTATAAGCGAGATGCGATGGCCAGGGTCAGGCCAAATCCATATAGAAGACCACAAGGTATACTATTCAGGTAGTAACGATGGGCATCATGAACTTGGAGTAGGAATATTCGTCACTAAAAGCATCGCCAGAAGCGTAATAAATTTTATACCAGTGTCGGAAAGAATAATAGTTATACAGATACAAAATACCCCAACAAATCTCAATATTGTACAGGTATATGCTCCTACCGCCGATAAAAGTGATCAGGAAGCAGAAGAATTTTATAGTGCACTAACATCAACCATAAAACAGCTCCACAAACAGAATATAAATGTAATAATGGGCGATTTTAACGCTAAGGTGGGAGAAGGAAGAGACGGAGAATTCGTGGGTCCATATGGATTGGGAGTAAGGAATGAAAGAGGAGACCGCCTGAATAGCTTCTGCATAGAACAACTTGTAATTACAAACACCTTCTTTTAACTCCCAAAAAGAAGATTATATACATAGAGATCACCTATGGACGAACCGGAGAACATAGTCAGAAATCAAATAGACTTTATATTAGTAAATAAAAGATTTAGAAACTGTTTTACTTCAGTCAAAACCTATCCGAGCGCAGATATATCGTCAGATCATAACCCAGTAGTTGGCACATTTAGAATTAAGCTGAAAAAGTCAAGAAAGCGGAAAACACGAAACAATGGCAGATGAGAATGCTAAAGGACGAATCACTAAAGGAACAAGTACAGAATAAACTCAGAAACAAGTTTAAAGAAATAAACAAGACGGACCAAGTAGAAACGGAATCAGAAAAGATTCAACAAATCATAGGAGAAATAAGTGACGATCATCTAAAACAGAAAAACAATAAAATAAGGAAAGCAAGAGATGGATGACTGAGGGAAAAATGTGAGAAATAGAGATGTTAGAAAAGAAACATGATCACTTCAACATGCACAAGAAAGTCAAAGAGGCCGCGGGAATTTATAAAACACATACAACTGGAAGACTAGAAGACAATAACGATAAAGTTATAATTGACAAAGAATTGAGGATGGAAACCTGGCGAAAGTACATAACAAACCTTTTTAAAGGGGAAAGACCGCATCCCCCTAACTTACAAAGGGAAACAGGTCCTTCAATTACAGAAGGAGAAATTCAAAAAGCTATTAACCATATGAAGGACGGAAAGACCCCAAGACCTGATAAGTTCCATTCAGAATTTTTGAAATTATTTGACGAGGTCGGAATTAAATGGCTGTCTAAAATATTTAATAACATATATAAAACTGAAGATATACCAGCAGCATGACTAAAATCAACCTTCATAATTATCCCTAAAAAGACTAGTGTTAAACAGTGCAGTGCTTACCGGACAATCAGTTTAATGAGCCATTTGTTAAAGCTATTCCTGAAGATCATCCATCAAAGAATATACAGAAAATGCGAAGAAAACATAGGAAGAACACAGTTCGGTTTTAGAAACGCAGTAGGAACAAGAGAGGCGCTATTCTGCGTACAAGTCTTATTCCAGAGATGTAGAGATATGAACTGCGACATATACGCTTGCTTTATCGATTACAATAAGGCATTCGACAGCGGAAAACACTATTATTCAATATATATTCAGAAGAGATTTTTAAAGAAGTACTGGAAGATGTAAAAGAAGGCATAATGATTAACGGAGAATGTCTAAATAACATAAGATATGCAGATGATGCGGTAGTGTTTGCAGATAGTTTAGATGGCTTACAACAGCTAATGTCCAAGATAGCCGAGACAAGTCAACATTACGGCCTAACGTTAAACATAAGCAAAACCAAATATATGGTTATAAGTAAAAATAGAAAACTACCAACGCAAATAACAATCAACAATAGACCCTTAAAAAGAATAAATACATATACCTATCTTGGCGCAACAATAAACGACCAATGGGACCATTCCCTAGAAATTAAACGCATAGTAGAAAAGGCAAGAGCGGCATTCGTGAAGATGAAAAGCCTCTTCACAAGTGATGACCTTAACTTAAAAACAAAAGTAAAACTTCTCCGAACATATGTCTTCACAGTACTGCTATACGGGGTCGAATCCTAGACCCTCACAGAAGCGACGAGTAACAAATTGGAAGCTTTTGAGATGTGGCTATACCTACGTATATTAAAGATCCCGTGGACAGACCACATCACGAATAAAATCGTACTAGAATGATTAAATAAGGAAACAGAAATCTTGAGAACTGTAAAGAGAAGAAAATTGGAATACTTGGGCCATATCATGAGAAATAATCAAAGATATGAATTATTACAACTGATTCTCCAGGGTAAAGTTCGTGGTAAACGAGGTCCAGGGAGAAGAAGAATATCTTGGCTTCAAAATTTGAGAAAATGGTACCGCACAACAACAACTGGCCTATTTCGCGCAGCTGTTAACAAAGTACAGATCGCCATGATGATCACCAATATCCGCTAACGGATGGGCATGCGAAGAAGAAGAAGTAAGTAGAAGTAGATATTTTGAGTTATTGTTTAAAAGCCTTATAGTTACAAACTACGAAGTTACTGGAACTATCTGCAAATATACTACTGCGAATGCTATGTTTAAACACATCTCATTATCTAGTCTTCCGAAATTTTATCATAGCTCGATTGATTGATTGATTTGAAAGAGCGAGATATAGGACGCGGTTTTCCAAGCATCTCTAAGCGCTGCAGCCACTATTGGCTTGTTGTACACCTTGACTAAAAATTTTGCCTATCTGGGGTAATTGCAACTCCAGTAGAAATTTTTAACGTGTCACACATCGCAGTGGAACGGAGCCTACGGCTTTACTTCTTATCCGACAGAAGGCGCGCTTTCAAATGTTTTCCCCTAGAAATATTCCACCGACCTCGGCCAGATTCGACCCGCGTCCCTTAGATCTAAAGTCAAATGCGCTAACCATTAGACCACCGAGGCCGGCTTATCATAGCTTACCCTAGAAAATCTTGATATTCCTATCTTCCTAGTGTTCTTGCGTCGCTTATTTTGATTTTATTTCAAAGAAATTGAAATGTTTAAAACTATACTCCAGCTATTTGTTGCAAACCTTGTCTAATGTATTTTCAGCAGTATTTTTTAAATAGTTAGGTAATTATTTATATCTGGGGTAACAATTTTTCTTCAGTATTTATTTGCAAGTATTTCCAGAACCTGCTGATGTAATCCCTTCTTTTGTTCTCTCTTGTAATTTACCCTAAGCAGTAACTGTAGCGGTGCTACGGGATTGCAGCAATTTTCAATTAAGAATTCAAAATCTACGAAGGTTAAAGCATTGGAACTATTTACAATTATTGACAGAGTTAGCGTACCAATAGAAACTCTTGTTAGCTAACATTTTTACTATACATTTTAGCGTATGTTCTAAATACTGCGAATATAGCGAAAATTTTTCTTTAACTGCTGTTTATATTTTCTGTTGCAGCTAAACTTAGAAGTATTTGTAACAACTCCAGTGACATAGATAGTTTGGTTATGATTAAATATCTATGATTGTGTGAAGATTTTGCAATAGTTGCATTCCCTATACTATTGTAGATTGTATGTGTAGGAGAGCAATACATAATACAGTCCCACACAAACCGTAATTAATGGCTCTAGTAGAGAAATCAAAACATGACAACAGCACTGTGCATTTTCTCCTATTTTGTTATATGTCATACTTTCATTACATAACATGATAAATTGCATTATATTTGAAACTAGCTGTTTTATGTAGCTTTCTGAAAAAATATATCAAGTTATAGTGTATTTTATTTGTGGCAAAATTGAAATATTTTACAGCTTATTTTTACGATGTTCTCTTTCTGTTTCGAATCCATCACTGCAGGCTGGCGTAGTTTTACAGGTAAGGATTTCCTTTATGTGCTCAAGTCTTGCGCTAAAGACATATGATATTTTAAGACTCTTGCAAATAATCCCTTCTGCCTTTCATCTTATGTGCCAGCAAGCAAAACGAAAATCTCATGAGCCCTCTCTCTACACTCCTTTACCTGGAAGCTTTACTCAGTGTTATTGGATTACCGGAAGAGTGAATATGGTTTTGGCAGGTGACGGTCCTCCATATGAAATTCACATTAACGATTGAAACATGCCAAATATATTATAGCGATGTACTCTATTGAATTACTGCTTGCAAATCTTGTTTTTTAAGAAACTACCTTATTCGGCCCAAAACTTTAGTTTTACAGTTTGTTAATTTCGTAGTGGATAAATTTTTAACAAGCCGTGCCTTGAATTAGATGAAACACACGGAAATTGCATCAGAACCCAGAAAATTCCAGCTCTCAACTGCGGAAACCAAAATCACCGCATTTGCGGGCATTAAGGTTAAAAGGAAGGAAACCGGAATAGCAATCGAAATTTTAAATTCCTTCTTATTACGTAACATCCAATAAGCGAGCGAAAGTATATTTCAAATTTAATTTGAAATTTTTAGGTTCTTCCGGTGCTGAAAGTACTTACGCTCTAAGAAAGAAATATAGTAGCCGACCAGTGAAGCGTTTTTGTGTTGTGTTGAATTAGGAAAAAGAGGAAAACAATGGAAACCCTAATCAGAAAAGACACTTGACGCTTGGGTTCGTAAATTTTCCCAGTTGAGTGGTGTTATAAGAGGTAAGTGACCCTCGCAAGGGTTGGAATGAATGTGGAAATCCTTCCGATTTGAAAGTTACGCTAAAGAAAATAGAATCAAGGATGTTTTATGAGGAAATTAAGTTACAAAGAATAACGTGTTGTCACTGTCTATTTAATAAAGTTTAAACTTTAATGCAATGAAGAAAAAGTAGAAAAAACTGTACCTCTATAAAACTACACCGCAGTAGTGATTGAACAGTTCTGGATATTCGATTAGTTGAGGTTACCTGGGAGTAAATTAAATGTTCCATAGAGTAATAAAGTTCGACTTCCTATTTTTCTTAGCTTTGTGTAATCGTCTGAAATAGGTTGCAGTTTGCCAGTAACAGACGCTTTAATAACGCATTAATTACAGTGAATCTGCAGAGGATTCGGGGAAAGAATGGGCTCATCGGAGCGGATGTAATATAACCTTGCGTCGCTGACAACGAAGATTTATTCCGTCGCTTAATCCATCTTAATTACGCGACTAATTTTACCTTTGGATTCGGGATAAGGTTTTAAAAAGTATTTTAAAAGTTGAAATTTATATTTCAGGCCCTGCGACGAACTGCAGGCGTAATAAAATTTCGGCGTGGAAATTCCGCCTTTGAATGCTAATGGCATCCATTTAGTTGAATAATTTGCACTCTACACAAGTTCTTTGTTTTTGTCCATGCGCCATGGTTGGTTGAACTTGCTGAACATTGTTTATATAAAACACAATATGCTAATGTAAAATTCCCCATCATCTCGGAAGTTGCGTTCGAAGCCGAACATATTTATAATTAATGCGCAAGATGCTGCGGCGTACACAACTTTTGACTCAAAAACAAAAACCCCTCATAAACGAACCAGACCCTTGAATAAAAAAATCCAATTTCTAGGAATAATAAAACTGGCGTCTCATTCACACCATGTGGCGTTGAGAAGTAATAGGAACTATAGGAAGCTTTTCCTATTTCTGCAACGCCGAAGATCTCAAAACTGCTTACCTTGCTAACTTATTAAATTTACAGTTTAATATGAGTTAGGCCACTAAACTCTTTGTTTCTGTGGTTAGCTTTTATCGGAAGTGCCTACTCGTTCAATGTGTATCAGGTTTCATGTCTGAAACTCCCTTTGAAACTACACACCGCTTTCTTATACATAAACATTTTCAAACTTTAAACTTAACACAAATTAATATTTAAATTGGTAACCGTAGCAGCAAATTATGATTCAGTATAAGTCGGCTCACTGAAGGCATGAATAGTTAAAGTTAGATTAGAATGTAGTCTTTATTTTAATTCCAGCGCAATACCATATTCTGGAATCTCGCTCAATAACTATGTCCGAAGCTAATAAAGGACACCATTGTATTTTAAATATCTATTTCCGGTTAATACAGTGTATTGCGACGCCTTCCGGAATTTATCTTCCATCCAATCGTCTTCGTATAAGTTTTTTTCTGATATTGTCTTAAGAACTCCACCTCCGTAGATTTAGCCTCATATAAAAATTTGTTTCCTTTTGTTATTTATTTTGTTTGTAGCCATTTATGGCATGACTTCTATTATGTTTCATTTACTTAATTGCCATACTCCGTTCTGCTGCTATTTCTACTTTCCATGCCAAGAATTTCCCTACAAACTATATGGATAGATTTTATGATATGGTAATACAGTTGTCCTGTGGTGGTTGTTGAATATATGTAGTTCTAGCAGCAGGATATCTCATTACTGCGTGCCTAACAATATTGCACTTTCATGATGAATACTCTCAATATAGCAATGCGGTATTGCGGCTATTACCATCTTGTTACCTTAAACTTTCTTACACCTAGTATTTTGTTTGTTTGTTTGTTTTATTTAACGTCGACCTATTTCTGCTACTATGGCTAACCACCGACGCCAGGGAGCGATCCCACCACACCTGGAAATTTAGCCTGTTTGAGGGTTCTTTTGACGTGCCCAACAACACCTGGACACGGGGCCTACGATTTTACTTCCTATCCGAGAAGAAGGGCCGTTTTAGCGTTTTTTATCGCTCAGAAAAAAACCACCGACCTCGGCGTCTGGATTCGAACCCGGGACAGCAGCGTGAAAGGCATACGGCCAACCTATCCAAGTTACCGGCGCCGGTCCTAGTATTTTCATATAGGTATTATTCTTGCTAATGATTAAATAAAATATTCTTAACTTATCCCATCGAGTATTTTTGTGCCTGGTGTATACAGGGTGTCCGGTTACTACACCGAAAACTCTCGACTGCAGTTTCGACGGACTAAATAGAGACGATCTATCGAAAAAAAGGCGAATAAAAAGTTTTTAGTTTTCGAGTTATAAGGCTTCAAAGTCGATGGAAAAAAATGGTTATTTCTTTACTGTGTCCAAATGAGTCAACGAATCTTCTTCAAACTTGGTATGATATTGGATGCCATTAGGGTGGTCCTTATTCTAAAATATCGTCAAAATTTACAAATCGTATCACAAGTTGTCATGAATATGCTACTCTTGGAAAGCTCAGAACTTTTTGTACGGGCAACATTTTACAAATTTGATGCGTACTTATACAAGCAACCTTAGTTTGTAACAAAATTGACCTCTTGCAACTTTTTCGTAAACTTGACCATTTTCGCGATATCGATAGTCGATACGTGAAAAAGTATCGGATATACCTTTAGAGATGCTTTTCCGTTGGGGAACATTAAATTTTGTACCTTAGGGTGAGTCAAAGTCCAAAGTTAAACAAATTTTACATAACGGTGACATTTGTTATTGATCAAAATATTTCACAAGCTTGGCAATCAGATAAAGTAATAAGTGTTCTTATTGTTAATCCTCTCAATGTGGAAAGGATGCAGCTTAACAAACAGGGTTTTACGTTTAACCCAATATTTACATTCCTACCTAGGATCTAGAAGGATTTACAGGTTTAGGAACTAAAATTAACTATTTATTTTGATTTTCTAGAGTGTTCCAACAAAATTGTATGGCCTAACGGCTTTAATTAAAAAACGTACCGCAATGCCGATACACGATACCTTTTTCGAAATGTATCGTGATGCAATAATCGATACTCGATAATTATCGCTATACCAGTATCATGATACTTCCTACCTCTGCTTAAATAATAAAAAGTAGAATACTTTCTATACTAAATAGATAAATAAATAAACTCTACTGAAAAATAAAACCAATCGCAGACATTTTTATTAAATAATATACTCCTTTCCCCCCTTCCTACTTTCCTAATTCAAAATAAATTTGGGCTTTATTTATCCTGTATTAATTTCCGTCATTATGGAAACAAATAGTAGGTAGTAAATTGAGTTGCCTACATTTAGGCGCTTCTTAAAGAATCTTTAAGAAGACCTATCCATGAAAGGAAAAACTTTTACCCATTCATTTATTTAAAAAAAATGTTTGTTGTCATGTATACTTTAAGCCCTAGAAGTTTTCAATCAATGAACTATATCCTTATGAATAATGTTTTTAACCTGTGTTTAAGGCAATTCCTTTATAAACGGTTGCTCTTGACTTTCACATCGGAGCAATAATCACCCACAATTTTGCAAATGGGTAAATTATATTTAGCTTTACCTTTCAACTTTGCAAAGCCCTAAAAATCACAAAACAGTATTCTTAGTTTTGATGTTAGGGAACTGCGAGCTATATACAGTGGTGTGAAAAAGTTCTGCATCAGTTGAACAAATAAAATAAATTGCAGGTTAAACCCATTTTTCAACTATTTTCCATTTCATCATTGGAAATGTAATACAAGTACTTAAACAATACTACTAGTAATAATAATAGACCAAATATTGATCCCTAAAAACCCTGAGACAATTCGATATATAAAATTTATTCAGAAACAAAAATATAGTACATTATGTTATCATGATGATTTATGGAGGGACCTACATATGAGCCCCACATTGAAGCGACAAAAAATTATTATGTTTGAAGAAAGGGGGAATGTTGCTTTACTTGCAACCGTAATAAAGATGATTTCCCTTCCCTATGTAAAAGCAAATATTACAATATTACTACATAAGTTGTTGAAACAACACAAAGGGGACACTTCAAACGTAAAATTTTAAAGAACTCTTATCTCAGAGTATATAATGTAAATTTTGGTAACTGCTGTATAACCTTTAAATATTTACGCTGGGTAACTGAACTAGGCGAAGGATATAAGGTAGTAAACATGAACGTAAAATTTGGATGCAACAAAGAAATGAACTAAATGTTATCGAATTATCTAACTTCTTTCCTATAAATCTTTAAAAAATTTTAAAATTAAATGACAAAGTTACATGAAATAAATAGTAAGGTCTAATTTAACAAGCACTTTCAAACGGACCCACCTTTTCATTTGTTCTTTATTTTCTTTTGGTATTAGTAAAATTCACTAGATGAAATTAAGATGGCACTGCTGCGCCCTGTCTATCTTGAACTTCAAAACGAAAGTCCAACACTTGTTGCTTTTCCCTAAGTTCCTCACAAAAAAACTTTGGATTGAGTATCTTCGTACTCGTAAAATCGTTTCACAAGGTAATTAACACAAATATTATTTGCTACGTATTACTTCAGATGTTCAAATATACCAATAAACTCATAAATACGTCGCACCTTCATATTTTCTTTTTAAACTGTTAACCCCAAACTTGCTTCACATTTCAAATTGTTATTGATTCGATGTTACATATTTGTTTAAATTATATTAAATTAAATTGGAATGCTATTCCACTTGCAGTTCCAAAATATGATGCAAGTAGGTATCTCCGAAATAATTAACAGGTATTAAACTTTGGCTCAACTTGTAGATGCTTCCTAACCTTGAAGTTTCTTGACGTTTCACACGTCAAACGCAGATACAAACAAAACATGTCGAAAAAAAAACACGAAAGTCTACTAACGCTACTTTATACTCCGCCCTAAATTTTTGATTTTCGGCCAATTCACCGAATTTTATCAATTTTTTTTCACTCAGATAAATAACAAACAACGGAACACTTAATAATATAGTTTCATTCAAATAGGACACAACAAACACACAAAATTGCAATTTTAATTAACTCGCCAGGCGAGCCTCGGTTCACGTTAAGATTTTCATGGCAAGTCCCGTTGTTTTTTTTAATAAAGTAACCATGGCAACATAATAATATAAACACAAAGAGGTACAGTTTACAAAAAACATGTGACTTCCTCAACCAATGGGATAGCAGAATGAAATTAACGCAAATTAACCAAATCTTAAATATTTAAATAATTTTTTGAAAATATTATTTGCAGCAAATCTGAAACTATATCCACATTTCTTTAAAAAATGAATGTTTTGACACCTCACGTGGTCGATCAATTATTTTTTTAACAAAATTCATATTTTTTCAAACACCTTAAATTAATAATATTGCTATTAATGAATATTAAAATGTGCTGCACAGCTATATTCAAATATTACTCAAAAAAACATACAATTGAAAGATCCCTTTTCTTCCAAAATTACATGATAGTTGCCAGTTGTCGAACATAATACACAAATCTCATATCTTGTTGTTTTCCAGGGGAAAAACTCACAGTCACGTTGGATAAATATTTCTAGTACCTTGATACAAATTTCACGACTACGAACAAACAAAACGAAATAGACAATTCAAAGACAAGACATCAGATCAATCTAAACAAAATCAAGGTATATAACAAACACTAATTGAACACGACCTTTACTTGGTTTGAACAATTTATTTTTCAGGTTTAAAGTATAACATAGCTTTAAGTTATCTGAAAAAGTTAATTTCACACGGCAATATATAATAACGTAGTCTACACCTAAACGTTTATTACAATACACACTAATTAATTTAAAACTATTTTAGTACTTAATAGGCCATCCTTTGTTTTAATAACTAACTCACACCTTTTTGGCATAGAATTCATCAGTTTTTGTCATACTACCTTCGTAATACAGCGATACCAGGCATTAATTAGGGATGCGGGTAGTTCCACTTTTTTGAGCTTTTGAGCTTCTTTATTGAAATAATGTTAGAAATCCTCTGCCGTATGTTTTGTATAGGATATAGGTCCGGGGACTGTGCTGGTCGGTCTACTCTTCGAACTTTATTGATCGACATCCAAGATTGAACAACCTTTACCTATGGCAAGGAACAGTATCATCTTGAAAGGTAAAGGTTTTGTCAGGAAATAACTCTTTTCCATTAGGCAGCATCTTCTCCTGTAGGACATCAACGTATTTAGTTACATTCATCATGCCAGATACAATAGGTAGCCTACCAACACCTTCAGCAGACACGCAACCCCAAATCATAACAGAGGTTGGATGTTTAATTCTTGGCAGAACATACTGTCGTGAAAATTCTTCTCCGGGAAATCTTTGAACATATGTGGTTCTAGCGTGATTGATATTGTTATAGGTAGATTCATCAACACATAATACCTTCTGCTACTGTTCTGTGGCCCGATAACGATGATCCTTTGTACGTATACTCATAACATAATAAATATTTCTTCTAATTATGCTGTATCATGCTAAACAATTCTTCTATTATGAAACACTATACGGTAAAACCTATTTCACAAACCTTCAAGAGACTCCTCAAAACTCTTATTCTTCTTTAGCTATGGTACTAACATGCTATTTAGAGAATGTTGGGTAGTGATTTAATAGATGATGATACCTGTGATAACTGTAACCCACCTTTGCAGTGGTCGTTCTGGGTCTTTTTTGCAGGGTGGCTTTGCATTGCACATATCTTCGGTAACCTCGCGTCAGTCATTCTGCTTAGATGTTCATCACCTCTTCCGTTATTACTTAACTACACCCTGAATGTTGCATATTTCTCCTATTTCATTATTTCTTGCTGTGCCTGTGGTGACGTTATTTCTTTCTCGAGACCTACAATATATGTATTATAAGCTCCATACCACCATATACTTATTTTCAATATAAGTTCCTACATTGCGAATACAAGCAAAGAAAAGCAAGACATTATCTAAAGTAAACATACCGGCCCTAACTTACACGTGCTTTTGTCCAAAATGTCAGTATAGCCTTCATTGATATTTAGTGCTGCCAACAAGCGCTATCAATAGATATATAGCGTGGGATTTTAAAAAAGCTGTAGTACTGCTCGGTGCATTTTATAAAGCATCACTTTCATTTCGATAAACCGAACTAATAGTCAATTTCTAACATCCCTCCTCTTCTTTAATTAGGTATATTGCAGTTCCTTGTAAGTAGTACATTCAACTTTGCAGGTCTGGTAGATTAAGTTTCTTTGCGAGACTTCCCTTATTGGTATGCTCTGGTAGTTTCTATTCTGAACAAGTATTAATCCACAGCTTTTGGTAAATTAGTTTTCAATTCTAAAGTCTCGAATTAGCTTGTGCTAACTAATGTTATAGACCCTCAGAAACTTGAAATATGGATCATGATCTTAAAACCAATCTGCACAGATGTTCAGTCCCATGTTTTATTGATCATTGAAATTGAATATAGTTTCCTAAAAGTCAACAGTTTATTATTATACTGCATCTGCATTATTTATGAGACACAAATAAATATACATATTCGGAAATTTTTTAAGTACATTTGGTATCCAAACATTAAAACAGTTAGGTTGCTATTAACTTAAATGTATAATCTCACGAAATGAAGATCTGCTGTGTCAAAACAACAAAATAAGTGTAACAACGTGTTATTTAGTTGTACTTAAAGTTGACTTTGTAATTTCTACAGAAATTCGATGAATAAATTAGGGCTGATTCTTAACAATTTGTATACCGAACAATAGCACAACAGCGTTTCTTAGCGCCCTACATTATATGGATTAGATGTTACCAGTCTTTGCAAAGTTTTTGAATATACATACGCACTGATCTTATGAATATTCATAAAAGCTTATTGTGAGACTACGGAGATACGTAGTGGGATGTCTAAGCTGTCAAAATTTACTGGGATAACAGCACATTTGGTAAATGAGCTTTACATTAAACCAAAGAACCAGAATAACTCGGGTCGGCGAGGCGCTTGCCTTAGCGCACAAAAAATGCGCTTTGTAAAGGAACTGTAAAAGTCGCATTTGTCATTTTGGCGAGGACAGTTAGACACTAAACTTGGTAAGGCGAGGAAATTTGACTCCGCATGAATTACTAACGTTAGTTATTACGCAGAACGGACGTAAACGAAACACATAAATAAATCTGCGGTTTCAATTTAAGGACTGCGAAAATGGGGCTTCGAATAACACAACCCCAAAGGGTTGTAAGGCGGGAATTCCTAATTTTCTATTTAATTAAGGCACTTACTTCAAGAACGTTTAAGGGTTTTTAGCAAATTAGTGTTGGTCTGTCGGCAATTGCATTTGCATATATTATCGAAGTCTTATAGGCAAACTTAATTCTATTCTGAAATTCAGTCGATGCCGCTTCTAGTTCAATAAAAGGGCCTTTGTGGAAAACAATTCACTAGACTGTTAACCCGTAATAAAATTAACATTAAAACACTGTTAGCTTTATGTACCCACTCGTCTACGGAAATTAAATTTATGCATTCAGGTTTTTATAGTAGTATAAAAAATTCCCAGCATGTTCACTTTTCATTATTGACACATCACAGAAACGTACGTCACTACGATATTTTAACGTATCTATGATAACAACACTTTTCTTTATTTTTTATATTCACGTATTTCGGCGGTTCGTCGACAAATCGCTGTAAAAATGATATTTTACTGTAAGCGAATCAATAAAATCTGACTACTGATTTAAAATTAAATTTTAATTATGTTGGGTAAATGTTTAATTCTAAACCAATTTTAATATATAACACAACAAGCAACATATTATGTAACCTAACTAAATCCAATTCGCTTTGAATATTACCTAGCTCATATACCGAATATAATATTAATTGACTGTAATCCAGTGATTCTCAACAGGTGCGCGTCACCATTGGAAGGTACGAAATTCCCAAATGGAGGGTGCAAGGAAAACGGAAAAAGTAGTAAATAAGAAGAAATTGAAAAACGCCTACGGAGATATGCAACGAATATGTAGCAGTAGACAGGAATATGCAGCTGGGACAACCAGCTACAGAGCTGCATAGTGTAGAAGGAGGATGAATCAGATTTCTTTTTCCCGCCCGGTAAGGTCGGTACACATACTTATACTTTCAATTCCATATGCTTTAGGTAAAGTTGCACTTATTATTATTCGCATTGGGTGTAGCGCTAGACTTACTGCACTGAAGCTCTATCGACTTATTGTGCCCGATTGATCTACTCCATCAGACTCGTTTCCCAATGGGCACTTTTGTTATGTCTTCTAGTTCCGTGAACTTACTCCCGAAGGGCTGGTGTCGCTTGACACCCAGAGCCGCACATTCACGCAAAATGTGTAGCGTGTTACCTCCTCATGGCAGAGGGTCTTTTTGAGGTGCCTTCTGAGGCTGCATTGTCTTGTGAACAGGACTGTTAGGAGTCTCAACAGTTTTTTGCTGAATTGCAGTATTTCTTTCGTTCCTTTCTGGGGGGTTCCTTACGAACAAATGCGATTGTCCCAATCCGTGAATTTCCAGCCAGGACTCGCGGTGTTGTTTGCTTGGCTGGTCTTTGAAAGTCCCCTTTGCGGACATTTATGGTATTTCGCATGTCGGTTCTGGATCAACAAGAGGTTCCTCTGCTCTCTGCTCTGCCTTTTCGTTGCCTTTATAGTCTTGACGCCCGGGACCCAAGCAAGGATGACTTTGTTCCGTTCTGCCAGTGTACTAGTCGGTAGCTGTCTCAAAACTGCCCGCACCCAACCCATTGGCCGTTTGGGTCCATCCGTATACCAACTGTGCCCTCGATGGTTTTTCACCTCATGTTCCTTCTCCACTGCGCCTCTGTTCGGTTTCACTACCTTGGAAGGTTTCCTGAAGTTGACGATTCTGGGAATTCTGTCAGTATGCATACTGAGTAGAGACTTCCTGTTTATTTTCTCGAAGATCCTAGAATAATTTCTCCTTCTGTGGGAGAACCTTCCGTGACCATTCGCCTTTATTCTGTAGGTCGCTATAAATGTCTACGATTCCACTACTAAGTGTAGTGGAGGAAGACCCAATAGTACCTCCATTGCTATAGTGGTCCGTTGAAGTTACCCGTGTTGTGCCTAAGCTAGCCAACATCTGTAGCTTGCTGAGGTTACCTTGTACTCCCTTGATCCTGATCTTGAAAGTTGCACTAAAAGTTTCAGTAACCTAAACCAATCTAAATTTATTTTGAGATAGCTTATTAATTCTAATTCAAAATCTAACCTAACAGTAATTCAGATGCTGTGAATGTTTGAACACTTAATTTTAGCTAACTCTAGACTTCAATGAATCTTATGTCACTTTATTCCAACGCTAACGATTCCTACTCTCTGTTCATGGATAATTTCTTTTCAAGAGAGTAGTAATCACTGTGAAATTTTACAGGACATATTCTACAATGTTCTTCCTGTGCATCCAAAGTGTTATCAAGCAGGCCACTATAATAGTAAACTGTAAATAATCTGTAAGAGCAGGCCCTTTACATTTATACCTCACCTTTTTAACGATTGTTGACATATCCCCAGTTTCTTTGTTAACAAATAAACAATAAGTATTTCCTTAAGAAGAGTTATTAAATTTAATTACCCAATCACAGGTACATTTTACCAATTAGAAACTTTCCGTAGAAATTAAAGCCTTCGGGGAATTTGTACAGGAATATCCAACTTTAACTTAACAAAGGATTTTAACGTTCATTTAAAGGAAGCTTGTTATGTATGTACCTATTTTTATCCTTTCAGTATAATAAATGAGTTTTAAAAGTTACCTTAGAGAAAGTCTTCCTTAAAAAGTTTAAAATTTTTTAAATACCCTGTCAACTTTGGCCAGCTCTCGATATACTACAAATATTATTATTTTCCAAAGTAACTTTTTAATTAAATTATGTATTTTGTGTGTAAGGTTGAAAAAATCTATAACATTGGAAATATAAAACTTTTGGAAATAATCCTAGAACTCTTAAAATTAATTTTACATGCTGCGCGTATTTAAATGTTATTTAGCTGTTTACAGCATCATCTGCACTTGACTCCATTCAAGATTTTTAAATAAACACTTCCAGTGTTTAGTGCCATTCGATAGAAATTGTTTTTCTGTTTTCAAGCGTATAAAATTCGTATACGACTATTGAACTCATTCTCAAGAAAAACTCAAATTGGTGTACTTAAATTTACTTTATATGTAACGGTACCCAACCGCATATTATTTATATATTCATGTTTGCATTGTATAATTAATTATTAAAGCTAGGATAGTTAGGCAAAATAAAGTCTTGACAAAGGCAGGCAAAAAGGCAAAAAAAAGATATAAAAAAGCACTAAAAAGACAAAAATAAAGTAAAAAAAGGCAAAAACGAACAAAAAAAGCAAAATTACCAATAAAGACAGGAAAAATAAAAAATTACAAAATTTGAAGAATACTTGAGGAAATTAAAAGAAACGGCGTCAACGTTAACACTTTCGAAAATTTTGTCAAACTGGTTGATTCAGTAGAAAACTTTCTCCTGACAATACTGGTCCCCTCAGTAAAATTAATCTCAAGAAAATAATCCTTCTGAGAAATTTTCAGCCGGAATCAATAAAGGGTAAAACCCACTAAGGTTCTACCCTTAAGTGCTTTGGAATAATACTTTTTACAATTTTTTCAGAAATTTGAAATGTGCATTTTTCTTGGAAAATTGCTAGTACAATTTTTTTAAATTGAAAATTTCAGAACTAGATTTCTTAAAATTTTAATATAATATACCATAAAAGGCACAAAAAGGCAAGAAAAATAGGAAATTCCTCAAAAAAGGCAGAATCCAAAAAAAAGACGCAGAAAAGTCAAGAAAGGCAAAATAAAATTTGCATTTTTGAATTGCACGCATTCTAAAATGGATTTAAAATTGGGTCTGCCTTTAATCCTTCCATTTATTAAAATTAGATAATTTGCCTAACTATCCTAGCTCTATTAATTATATTCAGCTCAACAAAGTCTAATATGTATCGGAAGTGAAATTTACGAAATATACCTATTAACACACATTGTCATTTAACTGTCTTTTACACGAAAAAAATGTTGAACAACACGTACACGTTTCTATTTTGTTGTATTAGATTTAAAAGTATAATATCTTAGAGTATGATTTTTATCAGAAAAAAGCATGTTTATGATGTGTTTTCTTCTTATCAAAATTATGCAGGCAACGTTCTCCAGCTATTTAATTTAAACGCCTATTGTGTTTAGTTACATAGCCAAACCTTGACTCTAAAAAACAGACTCATTTTGTGAAATTATATTACTATTCCGCAAGAGAATATTTACCTGCCCCAGTTTCATTACATGAATAGCACTTCTCCGTGTATCTGAAGAAAATTCGCAAAGAAAATTAATTCCGCGAAATGAAAGCAAGTATGTCTAATGCCCCTTGATGTTGAGTTACATTAAGGTTTCATTTTGCTCGCGAGAGTCATAACATTCTACCACTGCTTTCCACCGTTGAAGGAAACCCTCTCTCTATTTTAAAAACCAACACATGCTTGAGTGTTAGTAGAATGCGAAAATTTATCAAAACACAATTCTGGAGCTTTGAGATTAAAATCAACACCGTATCAATTTGGGCGAGGAATATCGCAAATGTAAAAGGTTATCAAAAATAAATAAATTATTAGTGGCCGACATATACAGGGTGGCCCGCCGAAAACGAAACAGGCGTGTTTTGTGATACTAAACCTCAATTCCTTAGGAAAGGCTCAAACGAGCCATTTTAATTTGCGAGCCGAACATGTAATACGGCTATTTCCGTTCAGCTATCTTCATCCCCAAAATTGGAGTAGCTTCTACCCTAAAAATTTTATGAAGCGAGAGGTATCAAAACTCATACCTTTTGCAAGTTCGATGAATTTTTTTACAGTATTCTTTTTATTTTTGGATTAGTTCACGCGGAAATCCAATCAAAACTTTCAGAGGAGTAAATGTTCCAGAGCATTTATGGAATGATTAGACACCACCGGTTGACCATACTTTGGCGTAAACATTTGAATAAATTTTTTACGTCAGTGTCACGCCGTATTTCGAAGTTGTTGTTTTCTTTGATCATTGAAATAATAGCGTCTTTCTTCTGAAACAATGAACATGCAGATAAGTTTGAGAATCGCAAGTATGTCTTGCAATTATTGAGAAAATATCGGGAGACTAGATCTATCGTAAATAAGCGAAATGCTGAAAATCCGGTAAGAAATGAACCGGTGGAAGACGCAGTTCTGGACCACGCTCTTTCTTATACCTGGTAAAATAATACATTGCGTATGAGAAATTACTGTGAGGAGACCCAAAAGCAGTTTTACACCCTGCTGCCACTTTAACCCTGTGTGAGCTAGTTAGTCACGTTGCACACTAACCCAGGGGTGTCAGTACCCCTTTTAGGTACTTTCCTAGACATCCCGGGTTGCAGCGTTAGAGCGGAGATTTCGGTCAGCCATCCAAGTGGGCACCATGCGGACCATTTCTTAACTTTCAATACTGTTTGATCAGTACTCGCTTGTCTGCCACACTGCTTCCCCCTTACATAGTAATTTCACATTGATGCAATGTTAACTGATATTATAGAAGAACAAGGCAGACTATACAAGAAGATTATGGTAAAACATAAGATTAGTAGAACAGAACGATTGATTTAATCAAGGATGGGTAAGGAAGAAGCTTATTCCAACTATATTAACATGAATACAAAAACCAAAAATTACATAACTGATAAGATCATCAAAAACGGTTAGCTAGGATGGTTGAAAAAAGAATCAATGAAACAGTTCAAATTAGAGACAACTTGCACATTCATTTAAAGATACTCCACACAGAACTCACATACAAATTACACCCAGTTGAATTTGACATTTTTGACAATGACGTTAGAAAATTATTTAGCAAATTACAATTTAAAAAATACACAATGCAGAAACACAAAATTTTAAAATTAGACGTCAACTTAAAAATTATACAAAACCCAACACCATCATAAATTTTCATCCCCGTTTCTTAAATTTTCAAACATAGAATTTAACCACAAGGAGTTTCTAAATAAAGTATTCAAATTCTATCCGTTCCCAACATTCACCAGCAATATTAAAGAAATTTTAGCAGGAAATTCATAAAATATTCTCCGAAAAAAACATTTCAATTATGCAAAATTTCAAATTATCAATTTATTAAAAGACATGTCAACAACAGACAAACATTCAAATTATAATACAAAGACACATAATAATTTACTGCTTGCGTCAATTAAAGAAGAGATCACAACAAACAAACTGACAGTTAGAGCAGATAAAGTTTATACTTTAGTTATTTTACACAAAGATATTTACATACAAAAAGTTAATAATTTTATATCGACTTAAAATTTAGAAAACTTGAATAGAGATCCCACGAAAAAAGATCACAACGAACTAGAACACACATTAAAATAGCTGCATTGTTATTTTAACAGATTATTTTGAACACAAATAATACATCCAAATCCACAGCCACCAAAATTATACGGTTTAATAAAAATATGTAAACCCCAAACGTCTATTACACCGGTAGTCTCATACAAAAACGCCATATCATCAATATTGTTTCACAAATACCTCCTCAAGAGTATACTGCTTTGATAAATAATATTTGCATCACCAAATATGGCGAATTAACAAAACGAAATGAGTTGATTCAATTATTCGAACATGGCATTAATCAAAATTGTTTTATTTTTAACCATCAAATCAAATTTCTAACTAATATATTTATGGATCATTTAGGAAATGCAACATTTGAATTAATACAATCTTCGATATTTATATTTTGTTTCCATTACGTTGATGATATTTGCATGTTTTAATAGTTATTTGCCTTTATTGATGATTTCTTTAATGTTTATTAATAATCTACAATCGAACATAAACTTTACTTTAGAAAACAAAACAGATGTATTAATTATTTAGACTTAAACATAAAAATTAATTATAAAAACAACCTCGAATACACTATTTCTAGAAAATGAACACAAACAAAAATCAGTACCAGTGATTATACCAACGAAAATTCGATTATTAGACAATTTCTACACAGTAATTGATACAACACAAAACATTTTCAACACCTTATTCAATGCAAACGATTTGTTAAAATCAGGTATTTACAAATTAAATTGTTCACAGTGTAATTATGTATACATAAGTCAAACAATTAGAAATTTTGATACCAGGTACAAAGAACACATACGCTTATACAAATACAAACACCCAGAAAAATCTAAATACGTTAAACACTTATTATAACACAACCATGCATTGACAACAAATAACATTTATACACTTCTTTGATGATAAACTTAAATTGGATATACTTGAGTTTTTTCAAATTTATAAACAAACTTTAGCAAATACACTTTTTATGAATGAGCAAATTGAGCCCATAAATTGCCCGCTATTGGAAGTTTTGGGATAGATAACCAGAGCCAAGTCCGAAATCACGATCCAGTGTGCTGCTGCCCTAGCTACAATTGTTTACGATATTAAATGCTTTTGAAAATGATTGTTTGCATGTCGAAATACGTATAAAGCACTTAAAGTAAATAGATCCTGTTAAAATTTTTAATAGGCTTGGTTTGAGGCAAGGCTAAGCTAGTTTGTGCAACGCACAACAGGGCCCTACTCTGCAGGTTACTGTGTTGGTGCGTAACCATATTTAACGTGCCTGATTTAAGATGTATGCGTGTGGAGTCTGTTACTCCTCTAGTGCGACCGTAACACGAGGAGTGCCACTAATTTAAAAGAGACAGGGACCCGGTACCGACTAAAAGCATTAGAAAAACTTTCTGACCTCTAGAGTAATTCGGCCCCGAGAAGCGTTTGTACTCTTACATCCAAAGCCTAATGCTCTTGCTACTGAGCCATCCCAATCTTCATTATTGTTAAAATATTACCTCTAAAATCATTGAATATTCCAACAGGATGGAGATCTTCCGCAGCATGCACTTGTTGCTTGACAGTATCTGGATCGAAGGTTTCCGGGTCAATGGATTGGAAGTAAATGGCCCGCAAGGTCGATAGATTTATTTCCGCTATATTTCCTTTTATGGGGTCACTCAAAGAGTAAAATTTACGCAATCCAACTCAATTGTTTACAAGATTTACGACGTATAATCAACGAATACCAACGGCATTTTGCACAGACACTTCATTATGTGTATGTGTACTGTACCGACGCTGGTGGAGCTCCTTTCGAACATTTACTTTAGACTAAATTTCTGTGGGAACTACTGTTCGGTATCCAAAAATCAAGACAATACTATAAAGCGAATTCATTGAGGTTTCAAATGCACAGTTTCTTGGTGCCCCATGCTATTTAAAAATTTTTTAGTGAAAATTTTCCCAATTTTTTGGATGAAGATAGGTGAACAGAAATAGCCGTATTACATGTCCCCTTGGAAATTTAATTTTACCCATTTGGGCGTTTATCGAAGAATAGAGGTTTAGTGTCATAAAACTTGCTTGCTTGGTTTTTGGGGAATGGCCACCCTGTATATCTTACACTTGTCATTGCTGTTTCTCAAGCTATCGCTGCTTGAAGTTTCACCGCTATCACTATATTTATAACGTCTTTGGTATACATGAAATTCAATATTTATTATTGTTTATTATTTATGTTTTGGTTTAAGTTTAACTTGAATTTTAATTTTAATTTTAAATTAACTGGATAGTCCAGAGCATTGACTAATTACTGGAAGATATTTAAACTTATCAGCTCTTTAATTATTGTCAAATATAATCTATGTCTACTCTTTAATTAAAAGTTCTTAATAAGTATTGAACAACATGAAGTTTTACATCAGAAGGAAAGACTAAATAATATTTTGATTTCTGTTAAATTGTAAATACTTAAATTTTGTAAATGTGAAATAAACGAATATTTCAAGTCTAAATAATATTCCATAATGCACTGCATTTTGACAGTATTGTAAACAGACTCAGTAGGTAACACAAAAGTGAAGTATTGTATGGAGCGCACCGAAAATAAATTGGAACTATCGAGGTAAGCTGTGACAAAGCCTTGGTGCACGTGTAATCTTTTGTGCTTTGCTTGTAATTACTAGTACCAACATCTGCCCTCTACGGCTGCAACGGAGTTCACTCAGCTATTGATCAAAAGTTAGCATAGCAAGTTTGCAGTTCAAGCATCCTATTCATTAAGCTCTTGAGCTGTTGTTTACGCGTCAGCGTCTGATTTCATATAATAGCGCGGAAGTTAATTACAGAACTTACTGGTGTGCATTTTCATAGAATTATGTGGGGCACGTCTGGGCGTTATCCTCAAGACATCCGATTGGTTTGGGGTTGCACCCAATAACTCGCATTGTATAAATTCTGTTATGAGTTGCCTGGTAGGCAATTTTCCAATTTGAATTCCACGAACTGGGCCAATGAAGTGACAAGTGTAACTTATTATTGTTGGATGTACGCCATCTGCCATCATTTCCATTTAAATAGACTCCCGGTCGGATGGGGTCTCCGTTGCGAGTCTTCAGGACTCAACTATACCCAAAGTGAAAACACGCTCCCTCTTTGCTGAAGTAATTTTCGCCGCACGAAATTTTCAACTTTAAGAGGGGTTACATAATGACTAAATCTAAGGAAGTAGGTATCTTGCATAATCATTTTTACTTCCTGGAATATACATATTATATTAAGGTAGCACAGTTTATGTCCTATGAGGCTAGTAGTCGTGTACTTATTAATGTCCGTGTCACTACTATTATGCAAATGAAAAAGGCAAGGAAGAAATTGTTAGGTAAGAAGGTTACTCCTTATTGTATTATAGTTTGAAGAGAACTGTATTTGCTAATATCTATGTTATGTGTGACAATTTAATTCACGCGTTGAGGCGGACGTACTAAAATTACATGAAAGTTAAGTTTAAGAAAAGCATTATATAATAGTTTATGTTTTTTTACGCAGAACGCTGAAACGTCAGCAGTCATGGAGCAGCGAAGCAATATTAAATTTTGCTGTAAATTATAGAAAACTCTAACATAAACTTATGAAATTTCGAAAATTGTGAGCATGTGTAACACTTCAATTCGTACTACTGCGTTTGAATGGTTTAATTGGTATAAAGGCATAGGTGAGAATGTTCGACATGACGCCATAGCCGTCGATTTCTCGAAATGCAAATTGGATAGCAATAGTTCGTTACTTTGTAGTAAAATATGTCCGCATAATCCTTAGTAAAATATCAAACAAGCTGAGCATAAAAATGAGATATTTTACATAACGATTTGAGGAAAATGATCTCTGCAAAGTTCGTGTCTCACATCTTACGATTGAGCATTGGTTCCCGAAAGACAAAAAATAAATTCAAACACTTTCTCGAGAAGAGACCTACTTCTTGTTGCTACTCATTCTGCACTGATTGTTATATAATTTTTCATGAAACACGGCATTGTTGAATAAAGTCACCCATGCTATTTACCTGGTTGGGGTACCAGCAGATTTTTTTCTTTCTTAGTGTTCAGTCGTTGTCAAGCCAAACAGTTTTAAGGCGTAAACGTAGCGAATATTAAGAAAAATGCAATCGCCTAACTGGAAAAGTTTTCTTCGGATGAATGTAGTAGTAGTTCACGATTACATTTAACTAGGTTCTACGTAAAAACTTATAAAATTTATAAATTGCTATAGATTAGGTGGAACTGCCAATAAACAACTTTAGCTTTAGTAAGAAAGAGATAAACTTTAAAATTCAATCACTAGTATATTTATGATAGCATACAAAGCTTAGCAAACATATTTTAAAAATGTTGCTGGATAATAATAATAATAATAATAATAATAATAGATAATTTCAACAAGTATTTATTTTTGCTTTATACGTATTTTGACATACAATAGGGTAAACTTGCCTTTTTTGCAGTATTGCTAATTTCGCAGTATTTTTCGCGACCTTCATTACGAACTAAGGAATAGTATTTTGATGCAGTTTGAAAGATTGAGTTGCTAGCGTAAATGGCCATCTATTTTTTGTTTTTTGAACCATCCCGCTAACTGGTGTGGTTCCCAGATAGGAGCTTTTTTATTGAAAGGTTATGTTAAATGCTGTGTATGTTTAGTTATTTTTGCAGTGGTATGGATTTTAATTTTTTTATTAAAAAAGTTATCCACTTTGATCAATTTGCTTTGAATGGTATTATTGAAGAAACCATAAACTTGTTTATGGTAACATTAGTTTTTACAACACTCCCCAACTGTAAGAGTAAAGCACAATGTCCGGTACTCAAAAAATTTGTATCAGTTGGTGAATTTGGCAAACATCGTGAATTAAGGACTTATTAAAAAATTTGTTTGTGAATGTTTAAGAAATGACTCGAACGCTCTGATGAAGCAGGTGTACCATACAATCACCATCACAATTATTTAGTGTTTTTTTTTAGTAGGGTCTACATCACGGTCATTGGTGTACTATAAATTACTATTTTTGACAGAGGGGGTTTTAAATTTTTTATGTTAAGTTGAAACATTTGGTAAAAATTTGGGTTTAAACATTTATCAAATTGCTTCTTTCAGCTACTGACCTTACGTGCGTAGTAAAATGCCTGGAAAAAGGGGAAAATAGCGAAATTATTCGCAACAAGATTTGCATGCTGCAGTTCAAAAAGTTTTAAGTGGGTGGTCGACTTATAAAGCTGCAAAACATTTTGATCTTCCTTACAGCACATTAAAGGATGCTCTGAAGGTTAACCGAGGCACTCCAGGGCCCACTCTGGAGATAAAATTGGGCAAACCATTTAGTCTCACTAGTGAGGACGAGCTTGGTCTAGTAAAATATATAATAGACATGCAGGAGCTTGGCTTTGGGCTTTCGGCCACAGAAGTAAGAAAATATGCTTTTAAAATTGTAGAAAGAAGCGGTCGAAAGCACACTTTTAACTCAGAAGAAGAACTAGCAGGTGGGAAATGGTGGAATAATTTTAAAGGAAGATATGGATTAGCAATGCTGCTTCCAGAAAATTTATCTATGGCTCGTGCTGCTGCAACTGCCAAAGAACATGTAGCAGAATTCCACACTAATATAGAAACAGCTGTGACCAAACATGGACTAGATGGGAAACCACATGCCATCTGGAATTTAGATGAAGCCGGATTTACTTTTGTTACTAAGCCAGGGAAAATTGTGGCTCCCAAAGGTAGTAAAAGAATTTACCAAACTACAACTGCTGAGACGGGAGACATTTACTGTTCTTCTTACCATAAATGCAGCTGGTCAGAGTGGGCCGTGCCTTATAATTTTCAAAGGAAAAAAAGCTATATCAGATGAAATGAAAGCTGCTGGTCCAGCCAATGCTATGGCCATCGTTTCAAAAAATGGATGGATCAACAATGAAATTTTCTTGAAATTTCTCCATCATTTTGTAGAATTTCTTCCACCAACAAAACCCATCCTTCTTTGAATGGAATCCCACAGTAGCCACGTTTCTCCAGAAGCACTTACCTTTGCTTACGAGAATCAGATCATATTTCTTACTTTCCCTTCGCACACCACGCACCTTTTACAACCGCTCGCCTATCAGTTTTTGGTCCTATGAAAACCCTTTGGAAGCAGAAAGTAAAAAAAATTCTAAAAGAATCCGGCTACAAACCAACAAGAAAGGATTTTTTTCCTGCTTTCTCTGAAGTTTATCAAGCATCAGTCAGTATGAAAAACATCTGCAGTGGATTTAGAAAGTCTGGAATCTACCCTTTGAATAAAGAAGTTATTCCAGAAGAAACTTTCAAAATAAATTCCACGGTTGCAGCCACTCCACCATTCAACGACCAACTACCACCAGATGTTTCCTCTTCAGGAACCAATGCTTCGGCATCAAAAAGTCTACCTGTTGCTGTTTCAAGTGATTTAAAAGATATTTTACCACAACCCATCCCCATCAGAGGAATAAGAAAGAGAAAAAGTGAAGCTCAGCAGTCTCGTCTGTTTGACAGTAAACCAACAAGACCACTTGAATCTCCAAAGCCATCCACTTCCCGAACGGCCAAACCATCCAAGAAGTCTCGTAACACCAAACCTAAATCTTTTGCTGCAAAAACTAGCAGAGTGAATCAAGAGATGTGTTCTACATGTGGTGAAAATTATGCAGATGATAATGAAATTGATGGTTCATGGATTCAGTGTTTGAGCTGCATCGCATGGTACCATGAATCTTGCCAAGGTCTGGAAGAATAAGACCCGAATTTTATTTGTGTTATGTGTGAAGCACATGCACATTCAGACTCGGATTGAATTTTTTTTTATCAATAAGAATTTGTTTTGTTGCTATAGGTAGTTTTTTAATAAAGAATTTTCTAAGAAATCTATTTAGTGACCCAAAATATCAGGTAAAACAACCTACTGCGAAATTAGGAAGATAACTGCGATATAAGGCAAACGTGCTGCGAAATAAGGTAGGTATGCTGCGAAATTAAGAACAGTGGGACAGGTTGTTCTAACAATTAATATAAACTTATCACTTCCAAGTAAAAAATAATAATAACATTATACAGGGTGTCTCAGAAACAATGGGCCAACGTTTAGTCATAGATTTTTTAGGTAAAAATAAACCGATTAAACCTAATATACCTTAGACAGAAAGTCCTTCCTTAAGAAGTTATAGGGCCTTAAAGTTCAATTTTTTATTTTTTCTTTTTATTGTAATTTCCACAAATCTAAAGATATTTCTTATAAATTTGGTACACATACTTACCATTATGTAGTAAAGGGGCAGCAGCATTTTCATAAACCAGACTTAACTTTAAGAGGCACTTAACCTACCACTCAAATTTTATATTAGCTGTAACTTTGTTATTAGTGGAAAATTTTGCAGTTTTCTTCTATTTTCTAAAAGAGAATTAAAAATTACATAAATAAGGTACTCTTAGTTCAAACGCGTAAAGGCAACAGTTTGCCTTAAAATGCTTGTGCAAGTTTTGAGTTGCCCTTAGGACGTGCAACTATCAGGTAGTCATGATCACAATAACAATGGGTAGTGCTTGTTACTGCAGAAAAAAAAAAACAATGCTATGTCAATTAAATACTTTGCTGTAATAGAAATTTTATTTTTTGAGCGTAAACGCAAACCGTATTTCTTATTTCAGCATTGGAGAATTCGTTATGTCGCGGCATATTCGTAAACACAAAACAAAAATTTAAAATAAAATTTCTATGACACCAAAGTATTTAATTGACTTGTTTTTTTTTTCTGCAGTAACAAGCACTACCCATTGTTTTTGTGATCATGGCTACCTGCTAATTGCACGTCCTAACGGCAACTCAAAACTTGCACAAGCATTTTAAGGCAAACGGTTGCCTTTACGCGTATGAACTAAGAGTACCTTATTTTTGTACTTTTTAATTCTCTTTTAAAAAATTAAAGGAAAACTGCAAAATCTTCCACTAATAACAAAGTTAGAGCTAATATAAAATTTGAGTGGTAGGTTAAGTACCTCTTAAAGTTAAGTTTGGTTTATGAAAATGCTACTGCAACTTTACTACATAATGGTAAGTATGTGTACCAAATTTGAAAAAAATATCTTTAGATTTGTGGAAATTACAATAAAAAGAAAAAATAAAAAATTGAACTTGAAGGCCCTATAACTTCTTATGGAAGGACTTTCGGCCTAACGTATATTAGGTTTAATCGGTTTATTTTTACCTAAAGAATCTATGACTAAACGCTGGCCCATTGTTTCAGAGACACCCTGTATATACCTCAACGGTCAGTGGTTGATTAAGCTAGAACATTGCTAACAGCTATTTGAAGTAGGAAAATGAGGGATAGTTTAAAAATGGTTGCGAAATTACGCAAGTTTGCCCTATGTCATTATGAAAAGCATTTAATGTAGTAAACGTTTGTAGTAGTTAGGGTAACAGCACACTAGATATTGATTTCAGCCTTGGCTCTGGTCTTCTATTCCAAGGCATCTAATAGCGGTGCATTTATGTGTATTTTAATTACAATAGTGATTTTATCCAAAACAAAGCTATGGGAACCGCAGAACAACCTATCAAAATCAAGTCGTTCCCCGCCAATGATTTCAAACAAAACAACCACACTTTATTTAAAAGTAAATTTTTATCTGTATAAACAAGTAATGTGTTTCCAATTCGCACAGCTACTTAAGAGACTTGCGATAGATATGGGGCAGAAAACTAAACATTTCGACAATACAAGTAATATAAACTTTCTTAGATTCAACAAGTGTGAATACTATGTTTTTCAAGCAATGACATGAAGTAGGAACTGTACTATGAATAACGAATGACTAATTACTGAATCATGAACATTTAGTTTCCGGTTAACTTTGGAGCGGAAAAGAAAGTTTTGAAAAGCCATAGCAAATTTCACTGGTACTACAATCATGATTTGCTGATAGGGCTTACGCATTGTTATTCCACAATCGCAAAACATTTGTAAACTTATCAAGCGAATAAGCAGTTCTAATATTATGTTGATTATTAATATTATACAGGTTTATTTGGTATTTCTGCCTACATTTAAACAGCAGTGATAAAACGCCATGTAACAAACGTGTGGATGGTTTTGTATCAAATTGCGTATACAATTAGATTTGCATTTGATATTTTAAATCACAAAGTTGATATGTACGAATAAGTACAGAAATCTTAAATTATGCATTAATTGTTACCAAAAATAAAAGTTAATGCATATGATCTCCCCGAACCACTAAAAAGACTTGACACCTTGTTGCCATAAATTGACTCAAATTATCAAACGGTTCTTGTAGAATCGTATTTTATTCCTCTTTGAGATCCATTTGAAGTTCCGGCATTGTACGTGGTGGCTTATTCCGTGCAGCAATATGTCTTGTTATTGCATCCCATATGTTCGATCGAATTGATATAGCGGAATTTGCTGATCAGTCCGTTCTGTCGATTCCTATTTCTTCAAACTAGTTGTCCACGGTGTTTGCTCGATAAGGACGCGCATTAACGCCTATAAACATAAATTGTTCTCCTACTGCTGCTTCGTATGGAAGAAGAAAGTGTCGCAAAATATCATCCAGATACATTTGGGTAGTGAGAAACATTTGAGTTAAATAGAAATCTATACGACCTCTAGTACTTATACCGGCCCATACCATCACACCGCCACCTTCATATTGCGGCCGATTCCGCACAAATTAAGGATTATTTTATGTTCTGGGTTTACGTCAAATTAAAACACGCCCATTATCTGATTTCAAAGTGAATCTTGACTCGTCACTAAACAACACTCGCCTCCCGTCGTTATTGCCCCCATTCCTATGCTCTTCTGCCAACGGGCTATTTTATGATTTAGAGTAAATGTAATGCAAAGCAATGGTCTTCGAATATTAAGGCCCACATCATGAAGACGACTTCTTATTGTTTGTTTTGATACCTGTCTGCCGCCAGCAGCAGCAAACTCACCTCGAAGGTGGTATGCATTAAGAGTTTGACTTCTACGTGCAAGTTGCAAGAGGTAACGATCATCTCCTGTTGTTGCTGATGGTGGACAACGTTGTCCGCCGTTGTTTCGCCGAAGATCTGCAGTTTCCAACAAGCAATTAAGGGCGCTTTACTACCTTCTAGCGATGATCGCGTTTCAATTTACATAACTACATGACAGCTTTTGCACAATAGTCTAGCTGTCTCTGCAAAAGATCCCATGCATGGTCGACGGGGTTGAGGTCTGGAGATATTAGGAGAAGAGCAAGATGGTTTATTTCCTCATCTCAAAACACGCCTAATACAACCCGAGCACGATGCGGCCTTGCGTTGTGGTCAATAAAAACAAAATAGTCCCGCCCAACAGCGCAGCGACGGTTCATAACATGGTCCATAATGATCTCTTGGGTATAACGCTGACCCGCGAGTGTACTATTAAAAATATGGAGCTCAGTACGTCACCCTAAAGAAATTATAGGCCATACTATAAAACCACCACCACCAAAGGTAACGACTTGTTGTCTATACTGAGGTAAGGTATTACGTATGTCCTGCACTACAATATACTCTTCGACGCCGGCTATCATTGCTGACGCAATATCAGGATTAGTCCGAAAACAGTATATCGTCCCACGGCGTCATATGTTAAAACCTACGTCTTGATCATCCCACCCGGTGTCTTCGTTGAGCCAAAGTTCTTGCAGGGCATCTCAGAGGGCGGCATGAGGCAAGTCCTACATCAAAAAATCGATTTCTTACAGTCTGGTCAGAGACTCGATTTCCTGTGGCATTCTGGAGTACTTGCTGTAGATGGCGAGCAGTGGAAAAGGGGTGCAGTCTTGCATTAATCGCCAGACTACGATACTCACAGGGTGTTGTGATGCGAAAAGATCCACTGTTAGGCCTTCTTGCAGTCGTACCTGTTTCTCCAATGCGCGGAAGGGCACGTGAAATTACGCTCTGCGTGGTTCCTAACATATCAGCAACGTCGACCTGGCGATCTCCTCTTTGGTGCATAGCAACAGCTACATTTCGTTGTGCTATTGTTAAATGTGTTATGTTATTTTTGTGCCGCTTCATAGTACGGATTAATTCCCTAATTTAGTTGTGCCGCTTCATAGTAATTTAAGCTTCGTTTTAGCGTTCGCATTTTAAATTTCCGTCAGGTTTAGCACTATTTATAATTTCGTTTATATTTTTCCCCGTACAGAATTTTATTTATGCTAAACGAATCTCAAGGTTTTTTCTTTGGTAATCCCGTTTCTGCCGAACAAAAATATTTCCAAGAATTGTTTTTCGTTTATACAATAGTACCATTCAGAAGCATTGAGACGTATTTTCCAGAACATTCCCGAACATTTCGTTATGTTGTGCAATCTTTTGAGGGGGGTGCAGGTTCCGATTGCATTTTAAAGTCAGTGAAAGTCAGACTTTCGAGAGTAGAGGGTGAACCGGCAGATCGTTTTTTTCTCCTTTTCCTCGCGGCGTGGGCTATCGTATTATGTTACCGTTTTTTTTGTTTGCTACAGGGCAAACGTTAATCGACTGAACCGTCGGATAAAGATTTTAGCGATAGCAAAAAAAGACGCCTTGGTTTTGGACAATTAAAGTTTATAATTGTTCCTACGAACTTAGTTCGGATCTTTGTGAGGTTAAAGGGAAATAAACAAATAAATAAATCGTACAAGTGCTGTGCCTGGTTTTTGGTTCGTTCCGTCGTTCTCGAGAATTTCGCTTGTCTGCCCATCACCTGACATCGTTGACAGCAGTTTGCCCCCATCAAATAGAGCAGCTCAGGGGGTTGATCTCCTCGATTATTCGGATATAGCCCTGTCTGGCATCGCCGAAGTCAACATCTCCCAGGATCAACCACCCCTTTCTTCCCGTTTCTACATGGATTCGACACCTTGATCTTGTGCGAAGCCTTCTCATCCACGAAAGGTAAAAACTACCAAGTTTTGTGCTTGTGGAAAGTAACTTTCGGCTTGGCACGCGTATCTTGCAAAATTCAAACGTATCGACTTTGTTGTTACATCAATAAAAAAAAATATTAACAGTGACCTGAAGCCACTGTTTGTTTTGCATTAATTATATACCGACGCTAATTTTAGGCTATCATTTCCTGTAAACTTTACGCCTTTGACCCACACAGTCATTTTAACATAAATATTGTGTGTCAACGACGGCAATTTTTATTCTCTGAGTGCTCAAGAATTAAGATCCTGTAATTCGGATTTTTGGTGTTAAACTTGTCATATTTTTACCAATATTCATATCATTATATGTGTTTTAAAGTTTACTGTGTCTTATTGTGTCTTTTGTACTTGCTGTGTAAGGATTTTGCAAGCTCCAATTATACAGGCGAAGGCACAAGTAAAGGTAGGTTCCATACACGTGAGCTGCTGGTTTCTCGACCTTCCGCGAGGACCTACAAAACCAGCTGGATTTTGGAAGGTGGCGCCCACTTATTTCGACGCATCCTGTATACAACTTTAAGCATTTTCTCTATAAGCGATTTTTAGCGAACTCCCCCTACTCCTCTGAGCAAGCCGCTGGCCTTTACCATCTTTTTTTGTTTGCGGGTCCAAGAAAAGCGCGTTTGGCTGTACCGAAAATTTCTTAGCACGCCAACGTGCGATTTTCTTTGTCCCATAATTCTCGTAGTGAGAATTGGCCCGTAACAAATTTGGCGCCGCAACGTGAGTCTTTTTTTGGACCGTAACAAATGGTGTCTCTGCATTTTTGTTTATTATTAAAAACCCAACTGTAACACACGAATAAAAAAAACAATGAACAAAAAAGACAGGAAAGGTTATTCAATCAAGCACACAAACTCGACTTGACACTAAGACGGTTAAACAATTGCAACTGGATTCGATTGGTTTTTGTTTTTTCACACCAAACATTGCCGCTTGCTCTAATTATCAATAATAGACGACCATTAGCCGCCAAATACAAACATATATGCTTTATATTACAATATCTTTATTCGTTTTTGATAGTTTATAAAATTATTTGCAGGTGCTATTTTAACTGCCTGTTTTTTTTAAATATTAGTGCGGTTAAATTACCGTTAATTGTTTTGGGCAATGTATTTAGAGAGATTCTAAACCGACCTGGGAATTCAAATAAAATGCAATATTTTACATTTGCAAATTATTAAGGTCGTTCCTTTGTCTCTCTTTGGGATTACAGCCTTCTACCCTAACCGTGGAAAGCAAACTACACCCAATGTGAAAGGCGATACGTAAAGTGTACGACAAGATAAATTAACTGTAAAATCTTGGCATTGTTCTGATAATACGAAAATTAGGTTTCTGAGCATTAATAAAATAGTGGAAACATTTAAATTTTTAATGCGAATTAAATTAGATCGAACTATAAACTCAACATACGATATAAATCTAAATAAACCATTAATATTGTGTAACAAATTTATTTCTTTATAACAGCATTTGTAATCTTCTGTTCATTGATATAACCTATAGTGCAGGTTCCAAGAATATCACCGCATCCGTAAATTCCTCGAACTTACGGGTTGCGCTACTACAGCAACAAGGTTTATCCAGTGGTACGAACAATGCAATCAACTTTCTCCAAGATGATGTCACGTCCGCGAGGAATGCAAGAAGGGTTTAGAAAAGCACCCCATCAATACCAAGACCATCACTCTTTCACCTGTTGTACATATTTAGTTATAATTATTTTGTTTGCCGTTAATAAATTCGTCTACCGTTAAATCTTTTATTACACGCAGGGTGTATATTTATTTAAAACAACAAACGCCTAACATAATTTTCATCAAAATTGTTTTCTGGGAATGTTTGAATAACACTTTGGTAACACAGGGGTATTCAAAATATTTCGATAAGTCTCTCCTGTTAGACGATTGTGTATGTTGAAGCAAGTTCTCGACCTTCTGCGGTTAACCAAGCCCATACATAGTTAACTATGAACATGTCTTTCCTCAAACTGTTGATTTCTGTGTCTATATACCTTTACTCTCCCATTATTGCAAGATTGGAAACCCTTTTCGTCTGAAGAAGCAACCCTACTCCAGAAGTCATTATCTATATTTGGATATTGGAGTGCAAATTGTACTCTAATTTTTTTGATCCTCAGTTAAAAATGGCTTTTTTTGTAACTGCGCTATTAATTAAACCAGCTTTCCTTAGACACATATGTACAGTTCTAACCTGGAACCTGGAAAATTTGTTCTCTCTTGCTTCCACTACTTTGGAAAAGGGGCTTGTGTAATATAATAACCAACGCAGCATCTTCTTTTTCACTAGATAGTTTTAGACGTCCCGGTCTAAAACGACCTGAAACATCATGCTGCTGATGCAATAGTTCTTTAATTTTGAGGATGCAACTATAACTAACACTTATATCAGAAGCAACGCGTCCTAATGACCAACCTTCGTCTAGTTTTGATATTGCTCCCTTTTTTGTATCACTCAAATGTTTGAGCAATTTCACACATGTGAAATAAATTTATTGTCACATTGACAACTAACTATTACAATAAAACAACGAAGTACCAACTATGATTGGATGACATGAACACCTATTTATAAAGGAAGAAAATTGGTGTTTCCATTTTTTTATTCGTTGTTGTACCTTAATAACTTCCAGTCATTTGTAACGTGTGATTTCTGACGCATAGTGTATATCAGGAGTGTTTCCCTTTTTCAACGTTTGAACGGCATATTTCGTACTTCGATTCTAATATTTGTCCTCATATTTTGTGGTATGCGCATCGATAGCGCATTTCGATTTTCGGTTTTGAGACCGGAGTCAATTGGAACGAGAACGCTTTCAACAAGTGCAGTCTTGAATTTTTAATTAAGGTCGTTACGACAGGAAGTTTTCCAATTTTGTAAATTTTCAAGTGATTCGGGAAGTTTAACACGGTTGTGTAATAGTAAATTTTTCCCTGGGAGTATTCCTAATTTTTGTGCACTGTGGGAAGTTTTTCTTCTGCCAATTTTACATCTTTTTGGTAAGCTAAGCTAGGTTCTCATTTCACTTGGTACTTTTCTAAGACAGTTGAATTTATTTAGGCTATTATCCAGTAGCCGAAAGAGTGGCATCTTATGGCATTAAACAATTAGCAGTCGGAAGAGTTGAATCAGTCAAAAATAGATTCGAAATTTTTAACGACGTGGGAAATTCCACGAGCCGATAAGTTCCAGTGCAGAACCGTCGACGTAGCATGGGGTAGCAGATGGTCATATAGCGAGTACATCATGTAAAGAAAACTGCTTCAAGGTCTGTGAATATACTTTTACCTTACCTGCGTTGCGTTGATAAGTCCACGAAACCTTCGAGAATTAAACAAAAACGAATACTGCAACTCGTTTAATTGCGTAGTCATATTTATAGTGAATTATAATAAACACTCGACAGAAACTTTTGTATTTAGTTAGATATTTTAATTGGGGAAAATTCTTGTTCAAATTATAATAATTATATGTATTCTGAAAACTTGTTAAATGGTCTGCAGTTTACGAGATTAAATTTCTGATTTAAACGTCAACAGAATGGGGGAATTCTGCGTAAGCTTATTTTTATTCGTGCGTATATACCATTAAATTTTGGTTATCTAATCTAGTTATTGCGTATATGAGGCGTCAATATATAGGAATGCTAGACAGTAATTCGGTAATTGGTTGATATTATTTTTAGAAGTGGATTGACACTTCTTAGTTTAAAAACCTGATCTACGCATTATTGCTTTCCCTGGAAATTTTGGGCCTGCTCTGTAATAAAAAATTAAATCAGAGGAAGTACGTACTGTAGTCCGTTCAGTTATTTGTTCATGAATGTGAACTTATGTACATGTATATACATAACGTGGGATTTTTTTTATGCTTCATATATATCTATATTTTTATATTGATAAATGATAATAATTTGTGTGTGGAATTATTTTTGTTGTCGCCGTCATATAACTAGGCGTCACACATTGAATTTTTGTTTAAGATGTTTCATTCAGAATAATAAAAGTTGTAAACCTGGCATAGTGCTCATGCTTATGTAATAATTACGAGAACATATTTTGACTTCGAACTGGATACCTATACTGAAATCACAACACCTACGTTAAGATTTATCTTAGAAACTCAGTTACTAGCAAACTAGAGGTTTCAGATTTAAATTTAGAAAAATAGGATAGAAACAAACCTTTCTAGGCTACATATAAAAACTTATGATGATAAATCATTTTCGTAATTTATACGGAATTATATTACATTGTGGCTACTAAGCTTTGGTTCCAAAGCCATTTTTTATCATCGTAAAACTAGTTCGCCGCAAAATTCATAGTGCGTGCTATAATATCCTGTAAAACCAGGCCTGGCACTTGTTGGTTGTTATGTAGATCCCCGTAATGGCACAAAGGGACGGCCGATAATCGATCAAAACCCAGGAAATCCTGCGACAAGAGAAATGACAATCTACCGCCCCGTCCTGCTATCGAAAGCAGAATCAACGGCAAACTTGCTGCTTTTGTTTCTGTTGCATTATTACCCATACCTACACAACATAACTTTTTTTAATAAACGTATATCGACATTTATTATTTAATCTACACCATCGCGCATTCTGACATTTATTTATCAATGCAAATTAAATCAGTTGAGATTTGGTTTCCCCTAATCTGTCATCGAGGATTCTGTATAAATAGATGGATAGCTTTAGAAAAGGGATTATTTTGAATGTGCACACCATGACATGTTAATGCAATATTGGGATTGATGCGAATAAGCTTTCTGACCAAACCGTTATAAAATGGCGTTGAAAATGTTGCTTACTGCCAGCTACTGATACAGCTAAATGTATAAAACCTGAAAATGTTGGCCCTCGAACATTTAAAATGATCGAAACCTGCATTGGCAGGCATTCACACAAATTTTTATTTTATTTTATATAAGCATTCACTTCTAGCAACTTAAATACTCGGCAGACAATAAGACTTACATATTTTTACGCCTTTTTGGGAGAAAACTAACAAGGCTTTTGTCCGTTGTACAATTCGGAAGCAGCCTTTTGTCTTACAATTCCTTGAGCGGCTAAAACTATTGTTTCGCACGCAAACTTAAATAAAGCAACTATGCAAATTTGATCCCATTCTTCAAAATATCTGAAGGGGAGGAAACTTGCTATTAAGTAGACTTGAACCGGCAACATTAGAAACTTTTCTGTCTTCCACGTTGTCTACAACAATCAGACTGCATTACACAATGAAATACAGCTAATTGTTATTAAAATCAAAGTTCAGTACATTATTTATGCCCCTGATAGACTATAAACCAATGCTAAATACATACTTTTTAAATTAATAGAATTTTAGTCATAACGTTAGTGCGGGTTACATTTTATCTAATAGAAAGAGAAAAACTGTCTCAATTTTTTATGGTGATTTAAGCGCATTTTTTACTCTTGAAACGAGCGACACAAACAACGTAGGTACGCGAGAACAAAAAGATAACAAACAAGGCCGCTCTTTTTGTCTTTCGCCTGTTGTGCAACCGAAAGTTTATGTCGCCCGACGCAACCGTCCCACCGCGGTGGAAAGAATAAATTTAAGGCTCTTAAACGTGTAGAAAGTTTGCCGAACAAAAAGTATTTCGTATATCTTATAAGTTGCTCCCAGTACTGATCTACCGATAGAAATAAATAACGGAGCTGCAGTAAATCTACCTATTTGTCTTTCTAACAGTCGCAAATTCGCGTTCTGCGAAAAGTAGTCACAACATTACCGCATATACATATATTAGAAACTCGAGCTTCAAGGTATGAATGATAAAGTGAAACGAGGCAATGACGGATGAAGTAAATGTAGGAAAACTTATGTCACTAGGGATACTAAATAAATTGTTCTACACGTGAATATGAATACGGCTGAAAAGAGGAAAGCGGAAGAAAAGTCATCATTAGAAAGTTTCAGAAAGAACTTCTTAGGATTTAGTGAATATTTTAACATTTTAATAATTGATGTTGCATCATCAACCTTCGAGAAAATTTAGTGAAATTTAAAAATTAACCTGATAAATAATTATACAGGATGTCCCAACTAAAATAGTCCCCCGTGAATAACTATATAAATAAAGAAATTTGAAAAAATGGGCGAGACAGCTAGCAGTAGTTTGAAGGGGGACTCGGTTTACCATGTAAGTCCCCACCCCTTACCTCATTCCATTCCCCTAGCCCCCAGCACCACTACCTATAAAATTTTAAATTTTGAGGGCTGTCAGGCGATGAAATTTAATTGCAATTCGGCCAATCAGTTTTCAAGAAAGCATATTAAAGTTTTCGATATATAAGAAAAATTTTAAATAAGTTTTGAGGGTATTTTATTAAATGTTCAAAGTAGCCACCACGATTCCCTGTACAATAAATATTAAAATACACACAAAACATAGCAACAAAACTAAATAATACAACGTGTGATTTGTAATTCTGTTCGTTTGTAAGAAGTATTATCAAATGCAACTTTCTGTAAAAAGTCTGAATCATTTACATTTTAGATATGAGGGAGTAACTGGAATGATAAATTTTTGTTCTGCAAATTTGTTTACTATCCTATGGAGTGACCAGCCAGATCACCTGATTTCACCCCACTAAATCTATTTGAGTAAGGTCACCTGAAAGCTAACGTCTGTGGTACCAGACTCCTGGGAACAAGAGCCAGATTAATCACGTGTCTTGATTAACGCCGGAAATACTTAATGATGTCGGAAACTGTTTTGAAAATCGATTGTACTATTTAATATATGGAAGTCGATACTGTACCGCTTTAAACGTTTAATAAAATAAACAAAACACTTTTCTCAAATTTTCTTAGTTTAACGTTTCCCATACGAATTCGAAACTTCAAAATGCCATTTCTCCAAAACAAAGCTACAGAATTTGTTAACATTTTCACATTGTGCAAAGAGTAGAACATCCTTCCAAATGTCATTTTAAAATTTTGAGCTTGGTGGTGGTTGGATCTAAGAAGATGAAGTAGGACAGATGAATTACAGGGTAAAATAAGTGCTCTCTCAAACTGCTGACTTGTGTCACCATTTGTTTTTCAAATAATGGGAGCATTTACAAAGTTATTGAGGATTATCTTAGTTGGGGCAACCTATATATATTATTATATATTTAATACGTTAGATACTTTTACTTGGTAGTATTACGCTTTGCTAGTGTTAGGTATATTGCGGTAAGGATTTGACATTTTTATGCTATTTAGAAGCATAGGCATGCCTATTTCGCGTGGAAAAGTAACTTAGATTCAGTAAAAAGTCAAAATAATTGTGATAGAAAACTTATACTAAGTGTTACTACACCATGTATGTACAACATGTAAAGATACACATGCTAAAGATGTAGAAATGTAAGATCAATGATTTCCGATTTTGTACGATGTATTTATAGCATATAATATGTATTCCGAATTCTGGTTTATCCTACAAAATTAGACAGAGAAAAATTCACAGAATTTTAGTCTCGAATTAAATTTTAGAAAATCATTTTAATTAGTTATAAATTAGTTAAATATGTAAATTTTCGACATTCAATTGTTTTAAAAATTAGAAATTGCTGATTGGTTTATCAGCCCAATCTAGATGCAATTATATTGAAATTTAAGAGTCCGTTCGAGTGTTTCACTGGAACGGAACGGACTGTTCTCTCTTCTTAGGATCTATTAAATTTAATAATATTCAACAATATACCCTAACTTCAATTTGTGTATGAATTGAAGTTGATATTCGTTTAGCTTCTTGAACGAAAGTAAACCTGGAAAACTGGCAACGGCAACGCAACTGCAATGCGACCGCAACTTCAGTTGAGTTGCTCTTGTGTACTTACTGAAATCAACTGTTTTAAAGTCTTGTTTCGATAGTCCTGAACAAAATGTCGTCCTCGTCAGATGAAAATATATTTATTATATAATTTATCCCTAGGCTTTTTCTTTGATGTGGATAAGATGGCTTTGTCAAATCATATAAACATGTGTGTGCTTTAACAAGGGCCACAAAATTCAAGTTTTTGCTGTCTCGTCCGCCATGACCTAGCAGTTCTTGGCAACTGTAGACCGCAACTGGCCACGGCGACGCGGTATGCAGCGCTGCTGGCAACCAATTAGCAAGTGGTTGCGTTGCAGTTGAGTTTCCTTTTAGTAGGTGGAAACACGTGTATTTTAACATTAGCGCCGAGTCGCGTTGCTGTTGCGTTGCGGTCGCCGGTTGCTTTTGGTGAGAACACGGTCTAAGACGTATATTACTCGTTGGCCGTAACAATGCGAACTGCTCTACGGGCAGTACAAAAACGGAGAAGACAACTAAATCTCCGAAGCCTTACTAAGGGCACTCGGCGATGCGAAAAGAATACGGTGGAAAAAAGATCGTCGAAAACTTAAACTTCACCAACAGCAGCAGAAGTGCATGGCAACTAATACACAGATTGGAGGCCAAAAACCCAACTCCCAATTCTGATTGCCCTCCAAAGCCAAACACAATAGCCACTAGGATAAAACAGGTATCTAAATCACGCATCGAGAAAGAAAACAGTATAAAAGTAAAGAAAGACATAAGAAGCACGCACAGAAGCCAACAACAATAACTCCAATATACAAAACCCTTTAGTATAGAAAAAAATACACTCAGCTATAATGTGCACCCCTACTAGGAAAGCAGCTGGTTTAAATAACCTACACCCTGAATTCCTAAAGCACTCCGGACGCAAGACTAGGGAATGGCTACAACGGCTCTGTAATGACATCTTACGCACCGGTAAAATCCCAAAAGCCTTCAAAAGAAGCAAAATCATAGCGATCTTAAAACTAGGGAAGAGAGCACCTGTTATAGATGGGGCCATTTTGATTGAACAAGCAGGCTTTCGACAAAGTAGAACCAGTTGCGACCAAGTGCTCTCCTCAATCTCGCACATAGAAAGTGGCTTTCAAGCTAAACTAAAAACGGCCGCCGCATTCATAGATCTAACAGCGGCATACGACACCGTCTGGAGAGAGGGTCTATTAAGCAAATTATACCGACTTACCCCGTGCGTGGGGCTACTGGAACTCCTAAACTCCATGCTCAGCGACTACCTCTTCCAAGTTCACTAAAATGGAAAGAAGAGCATTTTCAAATCTCTAAACAACGGACTCCCACAGGGATCGGTCTTGGCCCCTCTACTTTTCAATGTCTATACTCACGACCTTCCAATAAAATCATCCCAGAAATTCATATATGCCGACGATATAGCATTAACCACACAAAGTCGTGACTTTGCCAGTGCAGAACAAATACTCACAAACGATTTGGAAACAATGAGCAATTACTTCTCCAAATGGGGTCTAAAACCAAACCCAAATAAAACCGAAGTAACAACATTCCATCTGAACCAGAGAGAAGCAGACCGTTCCCTAAATGTAACCCAACAAGGCATACAACTAAGGCACCTTCCCATACCTGGAACCACCATAGATAGGACCCTATCGAACAAAACCCACATCGAAAGACTATCGGCAAAACTTAAAGCAAGAGTGAACCTGGTACAAAAGCTTGGAAATATCTCATGGGGAGCAAGTCCCGACACACTCAGAACAGCGTCATTAGCCCTGGTATACTCCACAGCGGAATACGGCATCCCGATTTGGATGAATAGTAGTCACACATAAAATTGACACCCACGTAAACCGAGCCATGCATCTCATTACTGGCACAGTTAAACCTACACTAACACAGTAGCTTCCGGCTCTGAGCAACATCCCTCCCCCTTCAACAAGAAGACGTATCGCATGATAAATGCCAGACAAAGCCTCTACTCCCCATTCATGAAAATTCTAGAAGAATTGAACATAACCACCTGAGACTGCCATCAAAAAGACCATCATGGAGAACAGCCGTAAACATCGAAAACGACCCCTTGGAAACATGGAGAGACAACTGGGAAACAGAACAGTTCCAAAACCGGAACCTAATTAGCAACCCAATCAGGAGAGTGGACGGCTTTGAGGTACCTAGAAAATCATGGAGCATGCTAAACCGAATTCGAACGGGACAGGGAAGGTGCATAGGTGGGGCTACTTGGATTCTCCCATCTGTAACCTATGTGGGAGCCGGAACAAACTATCACCCATATAACACAAGAATGCTTAGATACTGCCTTTAACGGCCCCTTAGAAGACATCCACAATCTAACCCCCATGGCGCATGAATGGCTTCTTAACGTGGATCTGCAGCTGTAACCCTATTTTGAACTGTAATTTGCATAATATTGTGTCTAATGTAATATTATTAATGAGTCTAATGTAACTATAAAGCCATGAATAAATATATCTATTCCAATGTATTTTATTCAAACGAAATTTTGACGTCACCAACGTACGGCTATTAATTAAATATGATTAATTTAAATAGTAACAACCGATATTACACAGCAATAGTTTCATAGAGTTTGTCTGAAAATATGAGTATGTTAAGAATAAGATTGACCGATCATACACAGGAAGTGCAAATGTACATCACTGAATAGAGGAAATAGACATTAAGTGCATAAAAGATCTTAGGATTGTAAGAGTTAAAACACCTTATTATTGGTGTGCAGCATATCCAAACTGACAATATATTTAAACCAACCAATGAAAAACTCACTGTAAAAAGTTTTAGTAATTAATTTTCAATAATAGTAGTGTGTAAAATTCAAACCAATTTTTTAAAAGCTGCATTTACAGATGTTAAATTTAAATAAAATGAAATATTTTATAGTTAATAAACATTTTTGTTTTCGCATACATGCTAAAGCTGATTAAAACAACACATAATTTATACGCCGATTAAATAGTGATCTCATTTTTACTAAATTATGTGAATTTAAATTATGTATTAAATTCAGTATCAACACAGAATTATAAATTTAACAGGTAGAGAAATAAAATAGCCAAAAGTAATGTTTTCAATAATTCTCCATACGGAGGTAGTAGTCAGTTTTACATTTTAAAATTTACGTTTCGCCCAGAATTGTAGGCTTCTTCAGAATTCATCAAAGTAGTAAATTAAAGGCACACATGATAAGGATTGCGTAGTATAAAACACGAAAAAACAGAAAACATAGTTAAAATTATTAATATATTCTTTGAGGCTTTCGTGGTTTCTCGAACTGTCAGTATTACAATTAACTTTCGGCTTAGACCGCGTCGTCATTTGGGAACTACACCCAGCATTATCAAGTAAGGTCCGACCTGTAGCTTGTCTGACTTTACAAGCATTTGCTCTAGAACTTTGAGCCATATTTGTTCGTAGGCCCTGGCTGCCTAAACAGGGCCGTGTGCTTATATTAATCACACCTTGGGGCGGACAAGGATTTGATCTTGATGTATTTTGTTTGCCAGGACAATAATACTTAATCGGCTTATGCCTGTTAGCTGTTTGTGAACCCATACACACTAACGTTTCGCAAGACATTGCAGCTTGCATCTGCAGAGTGAATATAACACTGTTATAATAATATAACAGTGTTATATTCAGTCTGAATTATAATATAATATAATAATAATATAACAGTGTTATATTCACTCTGAAGATGCAAG
>JABXWE010000537.1:0-74622 GCA_014611495.1 Limonius californicus | reverse complement strand
TGTTTACATCCATATAGAGGTTATGTAACCTACCAAAATTTAAATATAATAAATATTTTATGTGATATGTTTAGTTATGTGAATAATAAAAGAGTAGTTAATTTTCAAGTTTAAAGCTGTTTAATTTTTATTAAAAATAATTTCAACTTACATGGAGTAAATAATCAACAGTGTTTTCATTCTCAAAATTGTGGAGTATATAAGTGATGGAAGCCTATTAAATAACAAAGTGTTACTAATACTGCATAAAAAGGAAGAATTCACTTACCATTCATTGAATATTTAATAAATTTCACGATAACTGTGGCTGATTTATCAAGAGCAAGGTCAAGCTGAGTGGAGACGCTGTCATATGTTATTTGGCGGCAAATTGCTGAGATCGCATATTTGGGAAGGTTAGTTATACACAGTGCTACATCAATACGAGGATATACACCCGGAGTCAACATTTATAAGGAAATACAGATAAGTTTTAATTAATTTTATTGTATAAGTGTTGAATTGATTATTGTGTTTTATAACTATCAATCCAGTGAAGCCACGAATTTAAAAAAATAACCCTGAGAATTTAAATTGTATGTATGCTATTATGTTTAAATCATTTTATGGGCGTAACCAACATTTAAAAAATTTATTTAAGCTAGCCGAGGTATAATAAACCAAAATTTACATTTTATTTATATTAAATTTAAATTTATAAGGAGTCTACATAGCATTCTTATGACGCAAGCCAACGTGGGGCTATTTGTTTGTCTTATATTAATTATTTAATAGTTTCATACACCGCATATATTTATGGTCGCTGCCAACGTGGGGCGATTACATCGATAATTAAAAATTACTATATTAATATTATTATTATAATTATTTAATAGCTTCATACACCGCAATATATTATTCGGTAACCTTAAAAGGTTGTATGTACTGATTTTTTATGCATTCTTAGCTGATCGAGAATCAAGAGTGATGGAAGGATATTCTCCTTCAGAATGATTTTGACTAATATTTTACATGCCCATTTCGGCATCCTTTTGGGTGATATCATAGGGTATATTGTTTAAGGCTTTCGCGGACCACGAAATGTTAAGGCTAAAGTTAATTTGCGGCTTAGGCGGTATCGTGATTTGAGGACGACACCCAGCATAATCAAGTAGAACTGTCCTATCACTTGACTGGCTGGATGATTTATAACCGGAATTGTTTTAGATATGTGCTTGGTATATCTTGTTGAATAGAACAACAATATTGTCTCCTTAATCCTTGCGTGCCAAGGCAAAGCGCAGACCTGCTTAGACTATGTATACGCTGGGACGGACAAGGATTTTGTGGAAGACCAAACGAGCGTTCTCGTCAGCTCGCAACAAATCGATGTAACGGGATCTTCGGCTAGCACAGGGAGGAGAGAGGGTTTGCGGTACATGATACTAGAAGAAAGTGTTTATTGATACAATTTACAGGGTATGTATAGATAAGTGTACGCCACCCTTTCAAATCACAGCTAAAATAAAATCGTTGTGAAAGGTGCAACGACCAACAGCTTGCGAGTTATCAAACCCACCTTATTGTGCTTCTTCGTTATCTAAATATTTCTTACAAAATACCTAAGAAAAGCAAAATACTCAAAAATAACCAATCATTAATTATTAAACTATGGGTATATAATGTGTTAAATAAAAATGTTCATGCAATTATATGCCAAAACGTTCAAACGAGGACCAGAGTCGATCTAGCTATAAATTATGTATAGAAAAAGGCTTGGAAGTGTCTGAACTTATTGCTTTAGCCGCCACTGACTGCGACATTCCCTGTAAGGTCAAAGAGAGCGTTTAGTCAATATTAGCAACACAACATCACAACACAAGCACAATTAGTTATTAAATTACTAAAGAATTAGCAACAGCAATTTGCTATATTTCTCGAAAATACGGCTACAACTGTTTGCCACAAAACGAACCATTTTGTAGACAACCTCCACTAGTAACTCCATATATGGATAGTTTTTATCTTAATTCCGAAAGCCCAGAAAGGTTGAGTTTTACGTGAATGGAGCCTCAAAGTGGAGGAAAGAAAGAAACAGACGAAGAGGAAGGTTTCTTTTTGCTCGGAACAATGACGAATTAATTATTTAGACATCTCAAAAACGATAAGTTAAGGCACAGAGTTTTTTTTGGACCAATTTTCACGCGAAAGTTTAAGGAGTGCCGAGGTTAATTTTATTCATATACAGCAGTAAGAAAAACCTCACGATATCCTTAGCTAAGGTATTATACCTTATATTAAAACAAAATATTATTCTCAATTTAAGTCTTGTTTTATTCAGTCCCACTTTTCATCGAGTTTTATTGTGGACATGTCATGATAAATTTAATTAACAAGAATAATTATCAACCCCAGCCTAATTTTACTGATCAAAAAATTATCTGCACGCTTTGAATTACTTGTTTTGTCCGAAAAGGCAGGCAGTGCTGATTCCCAGAACAGACAGGGGCGCCACACTCAAAAACACGATTTCTGGAAATGCCCCAAAAGATTCTGAACTATCAATACACATACCAGCTAAAAGTTTCGGGATAATAAAATATGGCATAAGATTTGGTGAATTTTGTGAACTGAAATAGTGAAATGAATACAGCGAACACTTAAATTCAATTTGGAGAAAACCAGACGAAGGAACGTCACTATTTGTTCTGGGTGTATCTTCTTCGCCATCACACGTAAGCTTAATCTTAAAGTTTGTTTACTGTTAGTGTTCACAAAAATATAGGCGCGGCTCAGCAAACTGGATTATAAAATATATGTTTAACAAAACAGAATATGTAATGGGGTAATTTGTGTATGAATGCGGTTTACCTCATAGCCACTTTCAACAGAAATAAGTAAGGAAAAGATTTTTAAATAATCTCAATGGGATACAACCGTTACTTTTAGGGCACTGGCACGACCCAAGCTAGTCCTAACGTATATTTCATTTTTAAATTCTTTATATCAAAAATCTTGCTTCATTGTGCTGAATAAAACATTATTATATTTAGGGCAGAACACTTTTTCTCAAAAGCAGTTATATTATGAATTTATCATTTTACAGAAGACTTTCAACAAATATTGCAGTGGAGAGGTTTTTTCTACGAACTACTTAACTGAAATTTGATGAACGTATACAAAACATAAAACCAGAGATGTTGGCCTGTTTCATCAAAATAAAATAAAATATTTTATGTAAACAGTATACTTTACTCTCTAAATTATGGTATTGTTTTCATATCGTAACTACTGAATCAGATTTATGCCTCAAATATCGAGTACACTTTAGCTAGTATTTATTTCAATCACAAATCATGAATGGTATTGTGACACCGTGAAAATAATCTAGATATAAATATGAAATGAGTGTTGTCTATGTTTGTATATTCATTTTTAATAAACTGAACTGTTTATTCAGCAGCTTGTATTTCGATTTCGGTATTAATGATTGCAATTGACGTCACTCCCCTTGTATAATGCCTTTTATTTCTGTATTATATGTGCGTTTTTCTATTTCAGAAAGCGTTATTTTACTAACTACTATTATATTTGTTGATACATGGATAGATAATTAATATAAGGAACTATCAATTCAATACAAATGAGACTAGAGGATTATAAGATAATGAACCTACATATACAATTTTAGGCTTACACATTTTACAAACCATAACTTGGTTTAATTGTAAATTGAAATTTTTACTTTCGTTTATATGGCCAATGTTTTTTTAAATAATGGTAGTTATTTTTTATTAAATGTCGTACGAATTAAAATATAAAACAGCGACGAGAGAGTAGATGTTTTTAATTTACGTTCAGGATATACTCACGCTGGCATTACGTATTCTCTCGTCGTTGTTACTCGTTTTAATTCGGATTACGTTTAATTACAAACAACTACGAGATTTTATGAAATATTTATCACATAAATAGACCTAAGGTGTGTATGATTGCTAATATATAAAAATTTCAAATTACAATTGAAGTGAAGTATGACCGGAAAACATAGGGCTTTCTTTATTAAAATTTTGGTGGCCCTGCAGGTAACAAAATTAATGATAAATTTGACGCTACTTTAAGGAAGAATAAAGAGTTTCGTAAATTAAAAACAATGAGCGACGCTTTGACTGTCTTTGACTGTAATGAATTATTAATTAATACAAATCCCCATCTTGTATCATATTCTTAGTACGCGCTACTTATTCCTTGCGAAGTTGGCGCAAATTTGCAATGCATGAACATATATTCAATGATTACAAAAACAATTCAATAGTGAATAAAGTAGCAAAAATTATATGTTATATATATAGTTTCAATTCAAATGGTAAAATCTAATATAATAGTAAAATACCAACTGTTATTGTAAGAATTTTCTAAATGGTAATTGTCGTAACCGCGAAGAAAACATCTAGTCGATATTAACCTAATTTTTATATGCTCATCAACTAGTCTTCTAGCCATCTCCTGAATTATCACTGTCTTTGAATAATCAAGAATCACTTTTGCGTTTAGTTGTAAACTATCTATTCGTTATATGACATCACCATAACTGCGAATAATATATCTAGTCATTAAGATATTAAAGCTTTCATACCAACTGTTTCGGTATGAATTTTCTAAATGGTAATTGTTATAACAGCGAAGAAAACATGTAGTCAATATGAACTTAATCTTTATTATGTATATCAATTAGTTTTGTAGTCATCTTCGGAATTATCACTGTCATTGAATAATCAAGAATCCCTTTTGCGTTTATTTGTAAACTGTCTATTCGCTATATGACCATCACCATAACTTCGAATAATATATCTAGTCATTAAGGATTTAAAGCTTATATACCAGCTGTTTCGGTATGAATATTCTAAATGGCAATTGTCATAACAGCGAAGAAAACATTCAGTGAACATTAACTTACTCTTTATATGTATATCAAGTAGTTATGTGTCTATCCTCTCAATCATCATTGCCGTTATCTAATCATGAATATCTTTGGCGTCCATATGTTAACAAACTGTTCTCTTTATGACCGTCATTATAACTGATAAGAAGATATCTGGTCAGAAATAATTTAACGTTTGTGTATCAGCTGTTCCTGTATACATTTTCTATATGCTAATAATTGTCAAAACATTTAGTCAAATTGACATGTTTTCATATATTAGCTTCTTCTGTATCCATCCTCTACATCATCATTGTCTTTATTCAATCATGAATAACTTTGACGTTTAAGTGCGAACTATCCATTCTTTATACATTCATCATCATAACTGCGAAACAATATCTGGTCAATAATGATTTAACGTATATATATATAAATCTTCTCTGTACCCATTTTCCAATTGGTAATTGTGATAACTGAAGAAACCATTTACTGAAATTGACATATTCTGCATGTATCAACTTTTGTGTCCGTCTTCTACATAATCATTGCTTTTATCTAATCATAAATAACTTTGTTATTTAATTGAGAACTGTCTATTATCTGTAGAACCATCATCATAACTGCGAAGAAAATGTCTGGTCAATAATGATTTAACATTTATATATCAATTTTCTCTGTATCCATTTTCCAGTTGGTAATTGTAATAACTGCGAAGAAAACATCTAAGCAGTATTAACTTAATCTTTATGTATCAACTGCACTTGTGTCCATCTTCTAGATCATCATTACCTTAATCTAATTAAGAATAACTTTGCCATTTATGTGTCAACTATCCATCTCTATATCCTCAGCATTATCATAACTGCGAAGGTATATGGTGAATCATGATTTTGACGTTTATGTACAACCTTGTTTCCAATCAATTTTCTAAACGGTAATTGCGATAACTGCGAAAAAAACGTCGTCAGTATTTACTTAACCGTTAACTGTCAACTTCTTCCATCTTCTATATCATCAGTGCTGTCTTTACCTAATCATGAATAATTTTGCTGTTTATGTGGGAACTGTCTATTCTCTACTTGATCATCGTCATACTGTAAAGAAGATATCCAGTAAATAATAATTTATCGTTTATATACAAACAGTTTCTCTATCCATTATCGAAATTGTAATTGTCACTACCGTAAAAAAAACATCTAGTAAATATTGGCTTAACATTTGCTTTTGTGTCTATCTTCTATATCATGAACAACTTTGCCGTTTGTAAGTTAACTGTTCATTACTTATTTGGCCATCATCATCATAATTGTAAAAAAAATATCTAGAGAATAATATTTTAACCTTTATTTCCAGACAGTTTCTGTGTCCAGTATCTAAATCGTAATTGTCAAGGAAGCGTTTACTTAATATTGACTTAACATTATGGTATGAGTTTCTTCTTTGTCCATCTTCTAGGTCATCATCGTCTTCATCTAATACCTTTGGCATTTATATGTGAACTGTCCATTCCTTATATGACATTCATCATAACTGCGAACAAGATATCTATTAAATAAAAATAAATTGCGTATGGGATATGTTTGCGGGGATATCCGAATACTCGGTTCCGCACCCTGCTGCCACTTTAACCCTGTTTGAGGTAGTTAGTGACGTGGCGCACTAACCCACGAGGAGCGACGGTTTTAGGTACTCTCCGAGGCACCGTGCGAGTAGCAGCGTTAGAGCGAAGATTTCGGTCACCCATCCAAGTGGGCACCGCGTTTATAGGCAAATAGGGCCTGACGCAGCTTTGTTGCGTCGATTGTTCACGGTATGCGGTATGGTCTCTTTCAGCTACTCTAAGGCACGTTTCAAGTAGTTGCAAATTATTACCCAATTATATGAAATATCAAGTCAACTAGACGTTATTCAGTATACAAGAACTGGAAAATCACAAATCCTGTACAGGACATGCTCATGGTTGATACTAATATTGAAGAACTTATAGTCATTGACAACACTTTAGTGGAGTAACCCTGGATTATTTTATTGCACCGCTTGAGACGCCGGAAACAAATTCTACGTTAACTCGGCGACAACTCCCAGAAATTCAGGGTATACTCGACAAGACCCTCTTTGAAGAAGCGTGCCCCAGCGCAGGAACAACTTGGCGTGAAACATTAATGTCTGAATGTAAATATGAGCAGGTTAAACAGCACGGGTCCTAAGGGAGTTTCATTGTCCAATAGGTTGTTCTATATTTAATTCTTCGTTGAGATCATCATTGCCTTTTAAAAATGTATTTTGTTAGTGAAACATACATTTTTTAATAAATTTAGAAGAAGAAAATTAATGGGTCTAAATCCAAACATTTTTCCAGTATTTAATTGTTTACAGGAATATTTAAATAAATACTTGGCTGAATCTTCTTGTAAGGTAAGTATCATGAAGCTAGATAGTTAGATACCGCAGAAATGATTGTATTTAGTCATACCTTGTAGCTTTATATTTACTTTGATACGAAATTGTAAAATGTAATAATAGAAAAGGAAGGAAATATAAGCATGATGTGCTACATTTTTATGGTATAACTATACTATAATATACTATAATTTATATTCAGTATTGAAACGGACCCACCCGGATTCGTCCAAATGATCGTCCTGCATGTCGGAGAACTCTAAATGCGTTGTGGTTGTCGATAAAATAATACCGACTATAATAACTATTTCGTAAATTCACGGAAGCTCGTTGGGAATCTGTTCAATGCCATCTAATTAATACGAAAACTGATAAATAGCTACCTTCATATACAGTGTAAACTAACTTTTCTGTTGGTGATTGGCGCTTTGATAAAACATTCATTATACAATCCTGTCGACAACTAATTACCGACGATGTTACTTTTTCAGTATTTCAGATTTTTCGTTAATCAAATTTTCCGCAAAGCTAATTTACGAACCAATGTCACTACGTAATGGGCTTATTAGAGGAACAATGTTTAGGGCTGCGAAATTGATATTACAGGGTGAACACTTCCTATATTAGCAAGCTTTCTTGCCGTCCCCTTCTTTATAACAATTTATCCCTTGCGACAATGCAATAATGTTCGGCGATTACAGTCCCTTTTCGTTGCTACGTTTAGTTTCGAGTTCTTGCATATCGCTTTATTCCATATTTCCACATTATTTACATTTATACTGAAAAAAACTTTATCTAGATAATATACAGGGTGTTTAAAAAATAAGTTCGGATAAAAGCCACTTACAGATCTCATCAACACAAACAAAAAGTCGTAATAAACATCAGTTCGAAAATCAACCGTTTTCGAGATATGGATGGAGTCTTTTTAATAAAATAAATATTGCTTGTTATTTCAGTAAGTTCCCCACCCATTAAAGCCAATAGCCGTGTAAATAAAACATTTTAGTAAATAATTAAAGTAGATGTCCTCCTTCCATTCGTACACATCCTTCGCTTCTCTGTAAAAATACGCCGCATTCTTTCAAAGATTCTCGGATTCATACGTACAGTCTGGCAGGCATGTTGTATTCGTTCTCGCAATTCGTTTAAATTATTCACAGAGCTTGAATACTAACGACTTTAAATACCCCCAAATACAAAAGTCGAGCGGATTGAGGTCAGGAGATATATGTGGCCATACAACTAGACATCCTCTCCATATCCATCTGCCGTTGTAATTTTCGTGTAGAAAATTTCTGACATGATTGAAAAATGTGTAGGAGCCCCATCGTTCATCAACCACATATTCATTCTATGAATGAGGGATACATCTTCTAACAATAGTGGTAAGGCGTTACGAAAAGGTCAAGATACAATTAGTCAGATAAACGGTTCGAAAGAAAAACAGGTCCTATCATACGGTCTCCAAAAACACTAAGGCAAACGTTAATTGAAAATCGTTGTTGATGATAAGTTTCAATAATAGCACGAGGGATTTTATCTGACTAAACATGGCTGTTGTGGAAATTAAAAATGTCACTTCTTGTGAAACTAGCTTTGTCAGTAAATAAGACTTCACTAACAAAGTTTTTTTTTAAATTCGCCAACTTCGCATAAACGTTGATGCAATTTTGTAAACAATTTGTCACATGGAAGTGCTCGGTGCGGAAATGCTTCCGCATACAAGCGATATGACTCATAAGAATGACCATTGGCCTTATCATACATGTAATGCATATCTGCCATTTTCGCATTGGTATACATATTCCAATAACAGTATTGACACTTACAAAAACTCAAACAAAAGTTGTTTTATCCACTTCCATAGCAGACGTGATAAATACGATTCTGCACTCCTACTCTGCGTAAATAATCTGGCTGCATCTTGAAAACGGTTGATTTTTGAACCCATGTTTATTACGACATTTTTGTTTGAATTGATGAGATCTATAAGCGGGTAAAATATCCGAACGTATTATTTAAACACCCTTTATATTACATAAGTGAGTATACCGGGTGCCCATAATGCGAATTTACTACTTAACCTAACTTAAGGTGTAGCAGATGTGAAAAGAAGTCGAAACTAAAGAGTGATCATTTTCTCTATATCGATTATTAAAGAAGTTATGGCCTGTTTTAGCTAAATATTGAAGTAGCCAAAACAATAAATGTGGTATCTGATAAAAAAAACTGTCTACGTTACTATGGAAATTATATTATTTACTCGTATCTCAAACAATAAATCACCTTAAAGTTGCTCTCTCTGCTTGCACATATTAACGGTGTTGATAATGTTTACTTTTACAACGCGAGAGTACGTCGATATCCATTGCATGTATGGTTTCTGTAATGGAAACTTAGGAGCAGCTGCTCGAGGATATAGGTTGAGATTTCCAAATCGGCGACTACCAGATCGACGAGTATTCCAACGAGTGCCCAACCACCTACTTGAACACGAAACTTTCCCGAAACCGTCGACTGAGCATCCAATACAGTAAGTACCAGACAATGAGGACAACATACTGCGAGAAATTGGTAATAATCCCAGCATCTCTGTTCGTCGTATATCTGCATAAGTGAGTGCGAGTTTGGAGGACATTAAAACGTAATGGTTTATATGCTTTTCTTATACAACCTGTTCAAGCCCTCTTACCTACAGATTTCGCTAGTCGTATGCAATTTTGCCGCTGAATCATTCAAAACCGAAACCTCCGTAATGGAATTTCATTCGCGAATGAGGCAACATTTACAAGGAATGGATTAATGAACAGAAAAAACAGTCACTCTTGGGATTTGGAAAATCCACACGAAATCATAGTTAAATTATCAACATCGGTTTTCAGCGAATATCTACAGGGGAATTACTGATAACATGCATTCCTGTACCCCAAGATCTACGGTCTTAACTTGTTTAGATTATTATTTGTGAGGTCATATGAAAGATATGGTATGCCAAACGCCATCAGAGACGTTGAAGATCTTAGGAGACGCCTTTTTAAGGCAGCAGAACTAATTCGGAATAACAGTGATATGTAACTTAGGGCAACCAGATCTCTCTTAAGAAGAGCCAGAATGTGTCTCGAGAGCAACGGTGACCATTTTGAGCAATCATTATAGTGAGTTTAAACTAAAATAGAAATAAATATTGGATTTCCTGAAATTGTAATTATTTAGTAAATAATAATTTAGAACTCTGTATTTTGAAAACGGTTTACTTTATTTTATTATTTATTATTAAAATTTTTAACTATATTGGTTTAAAGATTAGGTACACGAAGTAGTGACCTCACGTTGTACGACACCTTGTATGTTATTTCCAACATTAGGGCAATAAACTTGAAGTATATTTCAAATAAATTCCCGATTTGTAGACAGGCAACCAACATTACAATACGATTGTTTTTTATAATATATTTTCTTTCATTCACAAGTACATTACTAAGAGGAAACATACTGTGTGAGCACCCTTTTCAAATATCACCTACACTTTGTAATTTCTGTGATAAACAGAAGCGTTTGCTATTGTTGATTTGTCAGTTTAACACTTATCTTGGTCAAATATCAAATTAATACTAGGGAGACAAATTTCCTGACATACAAAAATGTATTTACTTGTGGTTGCTTTAAATAACTTAATGTGTTTTAATTAATATAGCCTGGTAAACAATATTATTATCTTGGTTGCCTATGTAAAACTGTGATTATTTTTGGAGCATACTGTACAACTCAAGATTATTCCGATGCGTTATCGCTATTTCTGCAGGAATATAGCACACTTATCTAGCTGAGCTGTAAATGAAATAATTAACAAAAACATCCTGAAAATTTTAAGAATATACATGCTGAAGAACACCTAAAGACTGATTTGTAATATACACTTACGTTTTTGTTGTACTTATGTTATGTCTACACTTGAACGCTATTCAAATTTTATTCAAACTGTGCAATATTCTTCCTCTTTCAACTGGAGATGTGCATAAAAATTGAAGGATAATATTTATTAAACAACTTCTAGTTATCAGTTACCTAAACAAGTAAATTAACTACTTTACAGTTACAGTTTTGTGTATGAAAATTAAGATTTTGACTGGTAAGACATTTCAAGGTTTCCCCACATTAAAGGCAAGATTTCTCCTTAGGATGTGTGTGGCCTGCAGGGATTTTGACGAAGGAAAATCAGTGTACGTTGAAACCAGACAGAACCTCAAAGTTGAAAGTATTTAAACAGTTACTGAGTACATACCCAGCGTACAACATGCACTGGTTACGCAATAAAAATATATTGTATGTACTTTTGATCGATATTTAAACAGAATGATAGACTTATTGTGTAACAGTTAAATATGGGATTCCATGATACATAAACAACAAAATTTCATAAATATTAGCTGCATAGGTGTTCGCGACAATTTTCAATACAGAAAGTCTCGGTATAGGTCGCATTTAATAGATTACTTGAACCAACCGTAACCAAAAAGTTATAGTACCGTAGCTCTGACAGATATTGTGCAAAATTACAGATCAGCACCTGAAAAGTTAGTTTTTACAAGTCATACATATTTATATAGTCATTTAAAAAATAATATAAACTACGGCAAAATGAAATAATTATGTTGCACTAGGATAGATATTTATATAGATACGAAGAACTTTGGTAAATATAGTATTTTACTAACAGAATTCTCGTTTTTGCACAGATACTCGGGTAGGTGGAATATATAGCAGCATATGCAACCGGTTGTGCTTCGGACGTAAAGTCGTCGGTCCTTGCTGTCATACAAACACCTTTGACAATCGTGAAACTTGTAGAGGCGCTTTTCTCTTTGTTTGACGGACTAGATTAGCCTCCTGCATAGCATACGTGCAAAGAGGACTCCCAGAATCTACTTCATTGTAGATAATTAACTGGCCGTCGGTCTATACACAGAAGAAAAACGAGCGTAGGCATTAGACTATAATATTCATATACGAGGGCAGCTTTTAAGCTTTTACAAACGACCACCAGGTGGCGCTAATGAGATGCGTCATTACTATTTTCGTAAAATTTGACATTTATTATTGTGAAAACAGTGGCAGCTCATAAATTAACCGACTAGTTTGTTTATAGTGAGCGTTTAAGAGCAATTTTGGGAAAAAATAGGAATTTCACATGAAAGTTTTCGTTGGATGATTTTTACGATTTTACTAAAGGCCTAACTCAACAACAATGCATAGAATCGCTTCGTTCTATTTTTGGTAATGAAGCACTGTCAGATAATACTGTTTACAATTGGTTTGCAGAATTTCGTCGTGGTGGTGCATTCGTCAGTGATGAATTACGTTGAAGGTCGGTTTGGGTGTTCCAAGATGAACCGAATCCCACAAAAGTTGTTCGTTCACGAAGCACTTCCAAAAAAATGATCGCTTGTTTCTTCGGTTGTACTGGACATGTCGCAACCCTTCCTTTAGAGGATAGAAGAACAGTTAACTCTGAATGGTATACAACAATTTGTATACCAGAAGTCATCGACGAAATCAAGAAAAACAACCGAAAACGTCGCATCATTCTTCATCATAGCAATTCCAGCTCTCACACAGAACGTCAGAACAATTGATTATTTGAAGGAGCAAAACATCGAATTAATGTCTTATTATCCGTATTCACCTGATATATCGCCTAACGACTTTTTGTGTTCCCGAATGTTAAAAAATGCGTGGAAGTGATTTTCATCACCCCAAGAAGCTGTTGGAAACTTCAAAAACCATGTTTTTGAGATACCAACCTCAGAGTTGAAAAAACGATTCAAGAATTGGTTTGAACGCATGAAAAAGGGTATAAATCTTAAAGGCGCATATTTTGAAAAGCAAAAAAAAACAGTTTGCTGTAAAAAAATTTTTCCTTCCTAGTTTTTATAAATACTTAAAAGACTCGTATTGAAGACTACACAAAACAGAAACAGAGAGAAAAAAGTACTGATAGGTAAACATTCTTTCAATTCCACCTGCAGAAACTAGGGCTTTTACAAGGAATGTCATTTTGTTATGTATGGAATAGACAGCCTTAAATTTTAACATTGTTCATAACATGTTTATAAAATAAATAAAATTTATGTTGTATATGAAACCATAGACCAATAAGGATACATACACTCTTACTTTATTGTTTATATGGGCATACCAAAGCGTATTGTACCAAACCGTATGTATGTGTTAAATGTGGAGGACCACATAGTACGTCGAGTTGCAAGAAAACAAAAGAAACCCCAGCTAAATGTGCACTATGTGGAGGCCCTCACCCTGCTAGTTATAAAGGCTACGAATTCTACCATAGCCTTCTAAAAAGATCAAACAACGCCAATAACAGACTTAATATTCAGCCAAAAAATAACATTTCAGACTCTCCCAGACATGGAGTACAAACAAATGTCTACACTCAACCAAATATCAGATACACAGACACACTAAGAGGAAACGGCAAACAGGAACAAAGTAAGGACGATATTGCAATCACTTTAGGAAGATTTATGGAAGAATTCAAGGCGATATTTCAACAGCTAATACAACAAAACAGCATGGTTCTGAACATGCTTTCAACCCTAATCACCAAAATTCGATAAATGTCTTCGTATAGCCCTGTGGAATGCCAATGGCCTTCTGCGACACAAACAGGAAATAGAAGTATTCCTCAATCACAACTTCATAGATATACTACTTATTAGTGAAACACATTTCACAGACAGATCCTATCTTCACATACCTAAATACCTGACGTATTATACCAATCACCCCGATAATACTGCCCATGCTGGTACAGCAATTATAATAAGAAACACTATTAGCCACTACGAAATGACTAAATATGTTAAAGACTTTCTGCAGGCCACAGTACTCAAAGTAAAATTGACATCCTACGAGCTAACAATAGCTGCTGTCTACTGCCCTCCACGTCATAACATAAAGAAAGAACATTTTGAAGATTTCTTTCAAACGCTAGGAACAAAATTCATTGCAGGTGGGGACTACAACAGTAAAAATACCACTTGGGGCTCCAGATTAACAACTACCAAAGGCAGGGAACTGGCACAACTGATCCAAGAGCAAAACTACTCCTTTCTATCGACCGGTACCCCAACCTACTGGCCTTCCGACCCCAGTAAAATACCAGACCTCCTTGACCTTTTCGTCACCAAGGGAATTTCCTCTTCATACTTAAATGTTATACACAGCTTTGATTTGTCCTCGGACCACTCCCCAATAATCGCAACGATCAGTGCTACTGTTATGTATAGTAATATTGTTCCGAGAATACACAACAAGTATACCAATTGGGAAGAATATCGAAAAAAAGTGGAAGAAAAGGTTATTTTAAATATTCCACTCAAAACCCCCGGAGAAGTAGATGAAGCATTAGTAAGGTTAATCGATATACTCAAGCAGGCAGTTCACCAAACCACACCCCAACTTAAAGCTCAAAAAGAATACAACAAGGTACCTATAGAAATTAAAGAACTCATTGCGGCAAAAAGACGGACTCGAGCACGCTGGCATCATACTCAATCTCCCTTAGATAAAACGGAATTGAATCGTATAAGTAACCACCTAAAAACCAAAATTAGAAATCTCCGAGAGAGTTCCCTTAATGACTATGTTGCGAGTTTGAATAGGTTTGATAACTCCATTTGGAAACCAATCAAATCCAGAACCAAACCGAATATTTCTAGTGAAGGTACTAATTAAAATTGTAAATAGCGTAGGTATCTTTCCCTAGTTAAAGTAGCCTTGAAAAAGAATAGCAAACTAAAATTCTGTCGCCGACAATTCCTGTCCATACGTTGAGCTATTGGGGATATTGGGTATGCGCTTCCTGCATCCAGTAGGTATTTTCTCTACACCCATATCTACAATTCTGCCTGTTGACAGTTCCATGTAAAGAAAAACTTGCTCCGTCCGAAAATATAACATGCTGTGCATACAGTGGATCGCGAAAGTACATTTCCATTATTTGTTCACAGAATTGTTACCGAAGATCAAAGTCAGTCTCTGCTAACTCATGGATCTATTTTACCTTATAAGGATAAAATTTCTGCTTTTTTCATAGTTTCAGTAACCCAGCATGGCTCAGATTGTGCTCTATAGCGATGTTTCGACTAGTTTTTCTTGAATCAATTTGTAGGAATTTACAATCTACTCATAGTACTGAGTTTTAAGTAAATGTGCTGTACAGACATACGACACTGAAGGAGAAATCACCCATTCATCCAACTCCTAAATTAATCACTTAACATACACGGTAGTGAGATTTCGTAATAAGTCAGTAGGCCATTTTTGCATAATCGCTTGGGAAACACTTTGACTGTTAATTGATCCACAAGTTGGTTTGCATGTTCTGGGAGTTTTCCATTATAGTTTAGTGCAAATCTTTGAATTTTTTCCTGAAAAATGGTACCCCAAGGTGTTCGTGAATAATCTGATTTGCGACATACCAAGGCGCGTCTACCAGTTCACGAAGTAGTTTAGATTGGAATCTCTGAATTATACTTATGTTCGAAGACTTGGCGCATCCCCACAGTTGAAGACCATAGGTCAAAATTGGTTTTATTATTGTTTTATACAGATGTAATTTATTTGCTAGTGATAATTTGGATTTCCTTCCAAAAAGCCAGTACATCTCTAGGCACTATAAGTTTAACTACACTCGTTTCGTTTATATGTGCTTCTTCCAAGTAATGCACTGTTCCAGATGTACTCCTAAGTACTTGACTTCGGTTTTAACTGGAATGGGAATACCACTGATGTGGACTGGCCGGCAGTGAGTTGTTCCCATTGTAAAAGTGACTTGCACTGATTTGAATTAGTTACCTTGAATTCGTCAAAGATTTAAGGATTCGCTGAAAAGATTTAGATATTTGGGGATGTTCACTGGTCATGTCAGGGTCTTAATGCGTGGATAGCACAGCAGCGTCATCAGCATAGATGGCAATTAATTTGTTATTGGCTTCACGAATTTCGGCGGTATATACAGGGTGACTTTAATAGTTATGCACATATTTTAAGCAGTGATTGTTCACATCAGAAGAATACATTATGCGGAAAACTGTCTTATAAAAATGTTTATAGTTTTTGGGAAACACAATGAAGTTACTTTGTTTGAGAGCCGCTGAAAATTTTCAAATTGAGCAAGCAGCTTTTGAATTATGAGATGTGACCATTTGAATCAGAGGATGTTAAATTGAGATTAAGAAGATGCTAAAGTTTAAAAAGTACCTGCAATAAGAAAAGCTGTGCCCTTTATGAATTAGTGAATAAGCCCATTGGAATTAAAAAGACGAAAAGATGAACAAAGAACGGAACATTTTATTTGTGACTGTGAAAAACTAAATCATAAAATAAATTACAATTAAAACCAAGTCGCTGAAGGAGATGCTCAAAATGCTGACCAGCGTTGCCAATACAACCTTCCGCACGGCGTATCCAAGATCTCCGAACGCGTTCCAAAACTGCTGCACTTTGAAAAACTTCTAATGCTGCGTTATTAACTAGTCGCTGGAGTTCTTCAACTGTGTCGACTAGAGTGCTGTAAACAAGTTGCTTCATGTGATCCCATACGAAAAAAATCAGAAGGATTTAAGTCAGAAAATCTTGGGGGCCACAAGGTCGGTCCATTACGGCCTATCCGACGGTTTGGGAACATGTTATTCATCCAAGCCGTCGCTTGTGCAGCGTAATGAAGTGGAGCGCCATCATGGTGATAAAGCATGTACTGCCGCGTATGTAGCGGAACTTCCTCTAGCAATTCTAGAAGAACAGTTTCCAAAAAAATGAGATAACCATTACCAATTAACCGTCTGGGCAAAACGTAGGGACCAATAGGATGATCTCCAACATCACTATCCACACATTCTCGAATTTCATTAGGATTCTCATCACTCCAAATGTGCGTGTTATTAGCGTTATGAACCTCATTTCGCGAGAAATCAGCCTCATCAGCAGCTAAGATATTGGCCACAAATTCTGGATTTTCACCTTGATTATGTTGAAGCCATTCGCAAAATGAACACGACCCGGTAGATCTCACGGTTTCAGAGCCTGAGCTTCTTAAATATGAAATGGATGTAACCCTAGTTCTTTTCGAGTTCATCAGACTACTAATAGGAATACTTCTACCTGATTAGCAAGACGTCGTGTACTTATTTGCTGCTGATTTTCCACTTCCTGCAAAATCTCCTCTTCGGCATTGAGGATTCGATTCTCACGTTGCCGGCCAATATCGCGTTTGTCCATTTCTAATGATCCAAAATCTCTGAGGTGTTGAAACATACTCACAAAGGTTTGCATCTTGGGTAATCGCCGTCAAGGGAAACGTTCACGGTAGAAATCTAGAGCAGGTACATTCTCATGGGCCTCTCCATAAATTAATACCATATCAGTCCTCTCAGCATTGGTAAAATCCATTATACGGTATTCTTCAAAACGAAGACGTCAATGTGATGTTAATAAAAAAACAGCCTTCTTTGGTTTTTAATTACTTTTTTCAAAAATACCTTTCCAAGCCAACACGAATAAAAACCATCCAACAATTCCAATCGAAAACACTCCGCGCCTTGGTGAATACGCCTTGGTATGTTTCCAATCTGACGATACACGAAGATCTCGATATTCCATTCGTAGCCGACGAAATCCAGAGATTTGCAGATAACTACAATCGGAACCTCCAGGCACACAGCAACGAACTAGTCCAGCAATTATCCAACGACCATTTACCTGTAAGACGATTAAATAGAAGATGGCCTCGTGACCTGCTAACAGCACCCTAAGTGGAAGGAGTACTACAGGAGTACCATCGATGGATGGATTCTCCTATCAAGCCTTCTAAACGTCATCTCATTTGCTTAATACTCCATGTAGAGTAGATTGTAAATAGCCTATACTAAAAAAAAAAATACCTTTGGCTATCAAACATTTTTAGGACAATTTCAACCTGCCTTTTTTTAAAAACTCACAATTTTTGTATAAAACGTTATTGGACGAATCGTGGTATTTTACCGTCCTCTGTTACCAGTTAGAATATTTGCATAAGTATTAAAATCACTCTGTATAAGATACAGGAGAGAGCCCAGTGCAATTCCCTGCGGAACACCGGATCTAATAGAATAGTAATCGGAAAATGTATTGTTATGTTTGACACTCTGTTGAATGCTTGAGTGATTTCCATAAATACGGTCGGACAGAACTACTTTCCTTCCAGGTTTTTAACAATTTCATTAACAATGCTGTGCACTTGATAAATCTTGAAATGATTTTCACGAAATCCAAACTGATGGTTGGGCAGTAGTGATAGAAAATTTACGTCGTTACGTAGCCTTCTTAGCAGCAGCTTTTCAAACAGCTTACTTAAATGAGGGAGTAGACTAATAAATCTATACGATGTTTTTCTTCAGGTGGTTTCCCCGACTTAAGTATCTTTATAATTGGAAAATATGTCCAAAGTATGAGGTAGTACGTATAGTAGTACTTATTTGCTGATCATGATATTTTTGTCTTCTCTATATTTATATAATACAGAAATTAAAAAATTTTGGTAGTCATTTAAAAAATTATTAGTGACATCATAACTTTTTCAAAAGTTGACTGAAAAATTTTCAAATAACTTCATATGTGCTGTAATGTAAATCACTATATCCCTTTTACATTTTTTCTCCATCACAAACTTTTACGGATTTAACGAATTTATCCGCTACTTACATTTCCACACTGTATAATATTGTTTACAAACAAAACTTCAAATTCAAGATTTTGAATAATAACCAATTATTTTTGTAAATGTTAAAAATTGCCTACCGTAACTGGTTTGCCTGACTATAATTTATTTCCAAAATTAAACAATATTACTGCTTAGTCGCTTAGATGTATGTATGTTAAAATAGGTTAGCCCACCCTGTATACGGTATACAATCCCTAATCAGGAATTCGCAATTATATGATCATAATGTGAACATTCCATAAACATGTCATTGTGAAATTACAACCTTCTGCAGTGAGACAAGTTCAACAGCTTTTTTCGAAACGGAAATGCTACTCATATCGTTTAATACTTAATAATTACTTCTGTTTTGGTCTAAATAAGTTAACCAAGGTGTTCTCATTTCGGGGTCAGGTCAGTTTCTTGTGAAATATTTCATATTTTTACATTTTTTGTTCTATTGACATTCGACAGTCAATGTTGTTCGACAATTAAGAAACCTTCATCATACGCTAACCGGGTTAAATACAAGCAGCAGCCGGCTTGTCCTCATATATTTAGAATTCTCGTTATAATACCCTGTATATGTGCAAGACATACACCTACCAAAGCCTGCCCAATCTATAAAACGAAATGTTTCGATTAGATTGTCATGCAAGATGTATGTGATTTACGAAGATAGTAGCACATTTGCATATGCACTTTCGCAGCTTCGTAGATTAACTAGAATTTTAGACCTAGAATAAAATTGTTTCAATTAGTTTCCTAATTTAAAACCTAAACTTTTATTACAAGTCAATTAATCTTTAACAAATAGGCCGCACCATTTCAGAAACCTCTGATGCCTATAAGCGCATAATTATCCCAGTTTCTTCAAATCTGTTGCCTACTCTAATAATACTAATAATACAGTCGGCTTCTACTTTTTACGTGACTTGTGGTTACAATATTATGATGGGTTAATAATTTTGAACATAACCTTGTAAAGAAGTTCCAGTCGTTCAATCACAATTTACGAGTAGTTAGTTACACAATACAATCATGTGCGTAAATCTGTTTTACATCTTAGAAATATTATAAATACCTATATCTTTATTCTTTACGTTGCGGGCCAATTTACAGTTAACACTATCGTGAAGTACTGTAAAATGTACTTACAGTATGACACAGTAGCAGAAACACTTATGTCTATATTTTTACATTGCTCTTTGGTGAAGTTTTACAGACAATTCGATCACTGTTCAAGAATTTAAATATATCTGCATTGATGTCTCGTAACGGAGAGCTATTAATTATTTTCACCCAATTGTTTGACTTTCCATATCACAGACATTATCGCCATGTAAAATTATTAGAACTATATTAGTCTTGCAATCTTAAAATACCTAATCAATTGACTTGCCATGCCATATTTAAAAATTCGGTATACGTCGATAATATCGCCGTGAAAAATACATCTATCAAGAATAGCGCCAGCTAAATACAGCCCACCTTAAACGTGTCACCGTCGAAAATAGTTCGATCAAAAATAGTGCCAGGTAAAAAATAATATTGCGTAAGAAAAGCTCCGACAAATTGCACTTTATAAAAGTAGCACCACTTCAAACCGTCCCCGGCGAAAATAACAGCATTAAAATAGCACCGGGTAAATATAGCGCCATCAAAAATAGCGACGGGTAAAAAAGCTACATGGTAAAATAGAGTGCGGTACAAATAGCGCAGCATATAAAAAGGCGGGTAAAAATATCGTCGTCAGAAATAGCGCGGGATAAGCATAGCGCCTGGTAAAATAGCACCTAGTGAAAATATCTATGAATAAAGAACGTAAAGAATCCGTTGATGTCGAAAATACCGCTATGAAAAATACCGCATAGTAAACATAACTCTGTCAAAACGGTCGCCTACGAAAATAGCGTAAACAAAATTGCAGCGGACAAAAATAACGTCATCACAAACACAAAGTAAATACAGAGCTGTGTACAACTAGCGGTGAGTTAAAACGTCATCGTCGAAAATAGAGCCATCAGCGCTTGGTAAAATAGCGCTATGTAGAATTGTCATCGTCAAAAATAGCGCCGCGTGAAAATAGCACCTAACAAAAATAGCGTTGAGAACGAATAGGGCCGGGTATAAATACATCTGCGTAAAACTATCCCCGCCGAAAATAGCATGGACATCAAACTGGGCCCGAATGTATATAGCCTCATCAAATATAGCGTCGGGTAAAAAATGCACAAGGTAAAAGTAGAGCTGGGTAAAAATAACGCCGGGTACGAATGTTGCTGTTCAAATTAGCGTTCTTAGCGCGGGGTCAAAATAGCGCCGCATAGAAATGTTGCCGAGTAAAATAGCGCTCAGTAATAATGTCGTCGGCAAAATTGCGCTACGCATAAAAAAACAGTATAAAGCAGCATCTACAACCACGATTTACATTAGTTTGCATTATGGCTTAACAATTTTGTGATGATCAATTTCACATTTGACAATTGTAGTGTGTAAAAGCCGCAGAAATTACGCCGTCTAACATAGCGCCCGATAAAAATAACGCTACAAAAATAGCATTGGGAATAATCACGGCCTGGTAAAAATAACGCAGCTTAAAATTATCGTCGGGTAAGAATGTCGCTGTCAAAAACAACAAAACAACACCGGATAAAATTGGCGCCTTCACAAATAGCACCAAGTAAAAACAGCAGATAAATGTGGAGCACTGTACAAATAGCGCGGTGTAAAAATGTCGCCGCGTAAAATATCACCGAGTTAAAATGTCACCGTCAAAAATAGAACCATTAGTGTTTGGTAAAAATAGCAACGCGCAAAACTGTCATCGTCGAAAATAGTGCCATCAAAAATAGCGCCGTGTGAAAGCACCTGATAAAAATAGCGCTGGTATATATATAGGTCCGTATGTAAATAGTGCCTCGTAAAAACGTCCCAGTCGAAAATAGCAGACCTATCAAAAGCCGCGCCGCGTAAAACAGCACCTGGCAAAAATAACGTTAAAAACGAATAGAGCCGGGTATAAATAGACCTGCGTAAAACTATTTCCGTCGAAAATGGCAGCGATATCAATCTAAGCCCAGATATATATAACCTCATTAAATATAGCGCCTGGTAAAAAATTCATAAGGTAAAAGTAGAGTTGGGTACAAATGTCATCTTTCAAATTTGCGTTATCAGTGCCGGGTCAAAATAGCGCCGCGTAGAAATGTTCCCAACCAAAATACCGCTGAATAGATATGTCGCCAGCAGAATAGCGCCTACACAAGAAGTAGTTTAAAAAAGCATCTACATCAACATAAATTACATTTGTATGCAGTATGGTATAACAGTTTTGCGATGTTGAATTTCACATTTGACAATTGTAATGTGTAAAAACTGTACATACTGTAGAAATTTTGCCGTCGAAAATAGCGCCTGGTAAATATAACACAGGTAAAAATGTCTCCGGGTACAGTATCACTGAGTAAGAATGTCGCTGTCAAAAACAACAAAACAGCACCGGATAAATGTAACTCCTTCAGAAATAACACCAAGTAAAAGCAGCACAAGGTTAATGTAGAGCTGAGAACAAATAGCGCAGTGTAAAAATGTCGCCGGGTAAAATATCGAGTTAAATGTCACCGTAGAATATAGAGCTTTCAGTGTCTGGTGAAATCAGCAATGCCTAAAACTGTCAACGTCGAAAATAGTGCCATAAAAAATAGCAAGCGTTAAAAATAGTACTGGGTACGAATAGGTCTGGGTATAAATAGTGCCTCGTAAACCGTTACCCGCCAATAGCACCGGGTATCGATAGCCTCGTCAAATATAGCGCCGGGTGAAACTAGCTCAAGCTAGAAGTATCTGGATCTGGGTAAAAACAGCACCGGGTAAGAATGTGGTCACCCAAATTAGCGTTACCACTGCCTGGTTAAAATAGCGCCGCGTAGAAATGTTATCGACAAAAATAGCGCCGAGTAGAAATGTCGTTAGCAGAATAGCGCTACACAAGAAGCAGGTATAAATGAACATATACATCAACATAAATTACAGTTGTGTGCAACATGGCATAATAGTTTTGTGATGTCAAATTTCGCATTTGACACTTGTAGTGTGTAGAAACTGTACTTATTGTAGAAATTTTGACGTCGAAAATAGCGTCTGGTACAAGTAGTGCTATGAAAAATAGCATCGGGAATAAATAGCGCCGAGTAAGCATAATACAACGTAAAATGTCGCTGTAACTGCTTCACAAATAACACCAAGTAAAAGCAGCACAAGGTTAATGTAAAGCTGTGTAGAAATAGTCCAGTGTAAAAATGTCGCCGCGTAAAATAATATCGCCGAGTTAAATGACACCGTAGAAAATAGAGCTTTCAGTGCTTGGTAAAATCAGCAATTCCTAAAATTGTCATCGTCGAAAATAGTGTCATCAAAAATAGCATCTGATAAAAATAGCACTTGGTACGAATAGGTCTGGGTATAAATAGTGCCTCGTAAACCGGTACCCGTCAATAGCACCGGGTATCGATAGCCTCGTCAAATATAGCGCCGGGTGAAAAAAGCTCAAGCTAGAAGTATCTAGATCTGTGTAAAAATGGCACCGGGTAAGAATGTCGTCGCCCAAATTAGCGTTATCAGTGCCGGGTTAAAATAGCGCCGCGTAGAAATGTTATCGACAAAAATAGCGCCGAGTAGAAATGTCGTTAGCAGAATAGCGCTACACAAGAAGCACTATAAATGAGCTTGTACATCAACATAAATTACAGTTGTTTGCAACATGGTATAATAGTTTTTTGATGTCAAATTTCGTATTTGACACTTGTAGTGTGTAGAAACTGTACTTATTGTAGAAAAGTAGACGTCGAAAATAGCGCTTGGTAAAAGTAGTGCTATGAAAAATAGCATCGGGAATAAATAGCGCCAAGTAAAAATAATACAGCGTAAAAATGCCGCGGGGTATAATATCACCGAGTAGGAATGTCGCTGTCAAAAATATATCTAGGTAAAAATAGCGCCACGTAAAAAACGGCAGGTAAAAATATCCCGGAATAGAAATGGCCTCCGGTAAAGTGGTGTCACTTTTACCCAGTGCTATTTTTACGATGAGCTTATTCTACCTGGCGCTATTATCGACGGCGACATTTCTACGCGGCGCTCTTTTTACTCGGCGCTTTTTTTAACCTGCTCTATTTTTACGCCACGCTATTTTTATCTAGCTATTTTAGACGGCAACATTTTTTGCATCGCTATTTTTACCATAACAATCCTACTAGTTTAGGTAAATTTGGAAATCGTACAATTACAAAAATTACGTGCTTCTAAAATATTTAAGTTTCAACAATCATACGAAATATGAATTTCATGAAATGTTTATAACCAAACACGGGAATTTGAAAAAAAAATGGAGATGAATATGGAGGTTAGACTTAACATTCAGGAAACGCTAGTTTGACATGATGATGATGATGAATCTTTGGATCGGAGCAAGCTCCTGCACTTAGGCCACCAGGGCCCATTGTGCACTCCCTGAACAGGTCCGTCGCTTCAGCGAAGGACAGAATCCTGTTCAAGGGCGTGTCCTGAATGTCTCTTGGTTCAAGAAAGGGAGATCCAAGGCCGCTAATGCCTTGAATTTGCAGAGGACATGTTCAGAGGTTTCCTCTTGCTCTTGACATTTCCTACACTGGTTGTTTAATGTTTAGCACAATCCCTATAGTGTGGAGATGACTGTTAAGGTGTCCGTGGCCTGTAAGTAGGCCCGTTATTATCCTGATTTGTCTTCTGCTTAGATTCAGAATATAGTCTGCCGATTTAGGCGTAGAGTTCTTAATGAAGGCCCTCGCCTGTCTGGGTGTGAGTCTGGAGGTCTAAGAGTGCTGAAATTGTGCGTTTGCGTGATTCCAGATCTCGCGCCTCTCATGTTTGGGAGTTATTCCAAAAGCTGGCTCTGGACCTAATAAAGGTTCAGAGGCCCCAGTCACAGCTAGGGCATCAGCTTCCTTATTGCCACTTATTCCACTATGGCCCGGAACCCATAGGATTTTCACGTAATTCTCAGCTGAGAGTTTGACGAGAGTGGATCGACATTCTTCGACAAGCCTAGACCCTATCTTGGGAGATGTTAGGGCCTTAATGGCCGCTTGACTGTCCGAGCTAATGTAAATATATTTACCTCTATGATTTCTGTTAAGGTTTTCGTTCGCACAGGCAGTAATCGCGAAGATTTCTGCCTGGAAGACCGTAGGATATTTTCCTAGGGCAAATTTGAGTTGGACCCTGAGTTTGTCCCCATATACAGCGGCGCCGGCACCTTTCCTATTCCGTGACCCGTCTGTGTACCAAACTAGGCCGCCGGGTTTAAGAAAGGGCCGATCGTCCGAGAACCATTCATCCCGGAGAGGGATGTGAACCTTGTAGGGTATACTATAGGAGAAGTAGGAGATCATGCCATCACTTCCCATTGAAGAAACGGGAGTGGTCGCCTTCAACTTGGAGGCAACTCTAGCATGTCCCACGTTTTCCTGAGCCTCGGCCTTAATCATAAGGTGATGGGGCGCGAGTCCCAGAGCAGCACTTCCATGGCCGCTGTCGGGGTTGTTCGCATTGCGCCCGTGATGCCCAGACAAGCTAGTCTTTGCACACGGGCGAGTGTCTTCACAAGGGCAGCATATGTTAACAGCGGGCGTACTACGGCCTAACGCTTTCACTAGACATTGACGTAGCGACTTTAGCTAAACATCTGCTTTAATCTGTTGGGTTCACAAACCGACATTTAGCTAGATATTGAAATACCGGATCTTAGCTGTCCTTCTAGTTTAATCTGGAGGGCTAATAAAGTTTCATTTTTTAATACTAACCAACTAACTGGTAGTTTTACTAAACATTACTATACCGGTCTATACCGCCGAATGTTCAGTTTAATGTGGAAGTTTCATTACCTGACGCTTTATCTAGATACTGAAATAGTGAGTCTCAGCTCTTCGTTTCGTTTCATCTGGAGGATGGTTAACTGATTAACACTTTCACAAGACATTGACGTAGCGACTTTAGCTAAACATCTACTTTAATCTGTTCGGTTCACTCTTAACTCTCCGTCAAGTTTAATTGGGACAGTTAACCGCGTTACACTTTCAAATATCATCCAGATAATTTACTAACTGGTATTACCTAAATATTAAAATACCCCTCTTTGCTGAATGTTTCAGTTTAATCTGGCTGGTTAACTAGCCGACACTATAATTAGATATTAAAATGCCGAATCTTAACTCTTCGTTTAGTGTATCCTTTACACATTACACATTCAAATAGCATTAAATTACAAACATTGGCTCTCAATTCGAACTGGACAAGTAACTAACTGGTATTTTCACTAAACATTAATGTAACAGCCTTAACTGAAAGCTGAGTTTAATATGGCGAGTTAAATGACCAATACCTATATATTTAAATACCGGGTCTGTTTAGGAAAATTGGAAAGTGAACTGCGTAGCACTTTTTAATATCATTGAAATAATAGTTGGATCGTTGCATTAATCCCAGCGATTAACTAACTTCTACAAAGCATTAATATACAGATAGTAGTTAAAAGTTTCATAAATAATTGAAATAACAATTTTTAATTGGACCCTTTCGTTAAAACGAGGAAGGCTCTTGCCAACAACAATAGGTGTTGCAGGCTAGTTAAAAAAACTGCACCCTTATATTAGTCTGAGGGATTAGCCAACAAGCACTTTTACAGAACATTAATATACAGGCCAGTCGGTTAATCTAGCAGATTGAGTACCCGAGACTTTTACTAGACAGAAATACCGGGTGTTAACTTACCATTTAGTGAACTGATTGCGACATTTTCAAATAACAATTAAATACAAGCCCTGGCTTTGTAGTTAGTTTAACTTAGGCGGATATTACTTGTAAAAACCTTGGCTAAAATTTTAGGTTAATGCTGGAGTTAACTAACCAACACTTTAGGTATTAGATACAAAAATACCGGGTCGTAACCGTCTGGTTAGTTTAATCAGAAGGGCTAATAGAATGGTATTTTAGACGACCATGGAAATTCCAATAGTAACTAACAGCTAACCCATTGATATATTCATAAGGTATTGAAAAACCGCCCTTAGCTGAAAGTGCGATTTAATGGAACGGGTTAACTAACTGACACTTTAATTTAATATACCAGATCTTAACTCTTTCATATTATAATCTGAAGTATTTACAATTTTAAATAACAGCAAAGTAACAGCTATAATTGGGTCCTTCGTTTAATTTTAACTATTAACTAACTATCAGTTTTGTAAAACATATTCTATCTACACTATCTAGTATTTTCATAGGACATTAAAATATCAGGGTTTGTTGAAAGTTATGATTAAGCTGGTTAATTAATAATTAACACTTTAACTGAATTTTAAACTATTAAATGTAATTCTGCGTTTAGATTATTGTGGGCCATACTTTAGCAACACATGGACATACCTATCATTACTGGTCTATTCCGACGTTTTAACCAAGCAATACTGCCATAGAACTTTACACACTGTATTGGAGCGTGTTTAGTTTATTCTGATGGGTTAAACAACATATTTGAGTATATATTAAATATGCGCCTCTCTTAGTTTAATCTGACTGATTTACTCAGCAACACAATCATCACAAAACCGGTGATGGTATAGTTTACTCTGACGATGTAACTAACTAGTATTTGTACAGAATCTTAAAATAATGGCTTTTGGGAACGTTTAGTTTCCGTTGATTAACTAGTTAACTGGCTCTTTAACCAATTATTATTTATTAAACGAGTGACATTTTGTTGGGATTCAATTTAACTTAGCTATTAAGCAATGTATTTGGTTTTAACTCATCTATGGAGCTTACTGAGTGACTCTTTCGCAGAACTGGGCCTAATTGAGTATTTAGTGATTGTAGCAGCTGAACTAAACGGACATATTAACTGGAAATCGATATACTTGCATAGATAGGGCTACATTTTATTTAATCGAATTACTTTACCGTCGTTATTAACATATAGAAGTGAGGTATGGGTACTAAATGCAGAATACAAACAGAGAATAAACAGCGTCGAAATGGAGTATCTTAGAAGAAGTGCTAAAATATCTAAGATGAAGATATTACGAAACAAAGAAATAAGGAGTGTGGAAGGTCAAGATACAGTAATAGATAGAATTGAGAGGGAAGGCTTGAAATGGTTTGGACATCTCCTGCATATGGATGGTGGAGTAGAAAGGAAAGAGGAAGGCCCAAAAGATCGCAGAACGAAGACATAAAGAAAGCTATGGAAGAAAGAGGACTAGATGAACAAGAGGCCCAGAATTGTTTGCAATTCTGTCGATTCGTTTTTGAAAAGTCACATTTTGAAGATTCGGATTCGTATGGGAAAACTGAAATTATAAAATTTCAATAAGGTGTTTTGATTATTTTATTAAATCTTCAAAGTGACTACCACTGTTTGTACAATAAACATTAAAATACGTAACATAGGAACATGACAGAATAATACAATGATTGTTTTTTATACCTTATCGTTTGTAAGAAGTATCAAAGATTATCTAATGTGACTTCTAAAAAGATCGAATTGTCTACAGTTTCAATAAGACGATAGTAACTAATAAGATAAGTTGTGTTCTGCAGATTTATATAAGGTCCTGCAGAGTGGCCAGCCACGCCACCTAACCTCACCACACTAGATTTCTTCTTGTGGGTTCATCCAAAAACTAAGATCTACACTAATCAATTAGATTCTCGGGAAGAATTAAGAGCCAGAATTAACTAGGAGTGTCGTTCATTAATGTCCAGAATTTATAATAATCTACGAAATTGTTTGGAAAATCGATTGTACATTGTATGGAACTTGGTGGAGGTCACTTTGAACATTTAATAAAATAACTGGCACTACTTACAATTTTTTAAATTAACATTTCCCATATGCATGGGAAAATATATTTATCCAAAACGAATCGATAGAATTATATATATTTTTCAGGTTGTGCAATGGGCAAAACCTTTCAAATGAAGTATGATTCGACAACCTTTGGAATTTAAAATTTTGGGGTTGCCGGTAGTGAGAGCTAAGGGGATGAAGTATGGCAGATGACTTAAATGGTAAAAAATGTCCCTCTTCAAGCTATCGTTGACATGTTTCGCCGATTTTTTCATATTTGATCATTTACAAAGTTATTTAGGGTGGACTATTTTAGTTGGGACACACTGTATATCTAACTACGCACAGCACAACCAACATAACAAACACCTTTGGTTCCCAGAAAGATTGTAATTGTATAAATCACATTTATTTTCATACTGAAACAGTATGAGTCCCTTGTTGTTTACTTGAAAATAGAACTTGAATCAAGAATTAAAACTAATATTATTAATAAGAATAAGCCCCAATTAACAAACATAAACTCAATTAAATTATTAATTTACATCATACTTTACGTGTAAACAGTAGAAAGCAAAATAACAGTGAAAAATAATATTCTTCAAGAAGTACATTTTCCGAACAGAACGAATATTCAATATTCGAACTGAAAAGTATTAGTATAATCTCAAAACCGACAACTCCACTTCGCTAACTCTGAGGTCTAACAATAACCCAAACTCGTGTTTACGTTGATTTAAAGTTGTAAAGGGTGGAAAACAGCTTATATTATAGGTTCTATTTTTGTAAATCCCCACGCACGCAATGTTCGATGGAAATTTTATTGGAAATACGTTCAATAAGCTCCTTATGCAGGTTATATTTTCGCACTCGAAAATCATGCGTGACGCGTTAAAATTTAATCTGGAAATGTCGCTTCACTTAATTGAATTATTAATAAAGTTTGCCACAGTTTGCCTGCGCGTGAAAGTTTCCACATGTTACTCAGGGCTTTCAAAGCCTAGCAATTTGGCCCAACTATTTAGTGTATTTACTGTTTACTCAATTATGGCATCTCAATTTAACTTGAAGGGCAGAAGTTGTTAAATAGCTCACTGAAAGCTAAAAAGCTGAAAAGCTAGTCCAGATTTCGAGCTTACAAAAAGTCTTTGATGTTTCATATATGTTTTGAGATAAAAGTATAGGAATTTCATATAAACAGACTCCTTTGATCAATTTAATGATTATAGTAAATGTTTTTGTCTGCAAATTAAATTTTTATAAAAAGATATCTTGAGATTATAAATACCACAGTTGATGCTTCTCAAACAGAAATTTAAACTATATGAAAAAGTTAATTTAATATTTAATATTGGATTTTTATTTTGAATGAGTAAAAGCACGGCATGATTTAGGATAAACCACTACAAAGGGATGTTTACCTTGCAGTCCATTGCAAAGTACCTGCAACGAATTTCAAAAGAAAATTAAAACTAGAATTATAACAACATTGCGTTATGTGGATAATAATAAGAAAAAGTATTTACAATAAACTCCGCCAAAGTCGGTCCCAAGCCCGATTATGAAAGGCGGAGGGGTAGGAGCAACAACCATGTTTAGAAACTTGGGTTCAGCTGGCCCGGCTGATAGCACCCTGTAAGGGCTCCTGCCTAGGGTAACAGGTGAAAACCGGTTAATGATTCCAGACCTCAAAGAATATTAAGTCTCGATGGTTAAGGAGGCGGAAGAGCTACAGGGAAGATAGTTGCCTATAGTTGCGACACAACAAACTACCTAGGGGAAAGACACCCCAAAATCAAAGTCCCTGGTCCTTCAGGATGGGGGTTGAGGATACGGGCTAACTCCTCGTAACTCGGAAAAAAAGGAAACTGTTAAAAATCTAAGCGCAAGCCTCGGAACAACCCGGACAGAAATTTTGATGCAAGAAAAAGCAAACGAAAAGGACACTGAATTTTAGAACATTGAACGTACAAGGTATAAATACCTCGATTTGAGAGCGTGAGTTACCTCACGTGCACTTAGGCCACACAGGTGGGCCCATTGTGTTGCCTCCCTAGCAGCTCCCTAATTTGGGCATTATTGAAGCTATCCAATCCTTTGGATGTACTTGAGGACATCCACAACTGGGATATTCCTGATTTCGGCCATATTAGGCCAAAAGGATTCTCTGATTGTTGCGAAAGCTGGGCAGTGACACAGGACGTGGTCTGCCGTCTCGGTATCCCCGTTGCATCCTCTCCAGTTTGGACTGTCCGCCAGTCTCAGCCTGTGCATATGTTGATTTAGGGTGCAGTGTCCATATAAGATACCTACAACTAGTCGCAGGTTCTTTCGGGGCAGTTGCCCATAATATTTGGCTATCTTTGGCGAGGGTGCAGTAATAGCAGCCCTTGTATGACGACAATTTTCAGTGTATACCCATCTTCGTGTGAAGTTTTTTAGGGTTTCTTGGTATAGCATAAAGCTTAATGTCCTCATGGATATAGAAGTAACGGGTTCTGGTCCCCACAGAGGTTGTTCGGAGGCCAGTCTCGCAATCTCATCAGCCTCCTCATTGCCGTATATTTAAGTGAAATGACATTATCTTTTGAGATATTGTCGAGAGCTTCACGGAACTGCAGTACCACTCGTGAGGTAATTTTGCAACTACCCAAGGCTAGTAAAGCGGCTCTGCTGTCACTGTAGATACCAGTACGTTGGTTCTTGATCTATCGTTCAAGAATTGTATTTGCACTATGCATGCCCCATAGATGGCCACAAATACTTTGGAGTTGAATACTTTGAGAACGACATAAAAGGGGGCGACCGCCTAGATGGTAGAATCAAGAAATACAAGAGGCAATGGAAAGTCGAGATTTACATGAGGAAGACTGGCAAGACAAAGATTATTGGCGCTTGAGATGCGAGAGACGGCTTTAAGCTGTATAAGACTCGCTTATATATATATATATATATATATATATATATATGTATGTATATATATATTTACAATAACAAAATAAAAGTAATTAATTCATCAAAAAAAATAAATAAAATAGAAACAAAGTTTAAATAACATCGTTGCAATTCAACAAAGCTAACAATTTATTTCTTATATTACAAGCAACTAAACCATTATTACACACAAAACAATTTCTATTTGCATGCTTGCGAGGTATATATAGAAGAGTATAAGAAAATCTTCTTCGTGTCGAAATCGAATACGATTTAAACAATTATGTAAAAATTTGATTTTTAACTTAGAAATTTTCATTTTAATATGTGTTGGCGTAAAATCATACACACATGAAATAGGTTCTTACGGGAAACTTCTTCAATTATTGGTTTTTCTTAGAAATACACTCTCATCTTAAAATGCATTTCATTCTGTTTCAATCTAGTTTCCAAAGCTACCTTAAAGCACCTGAATAGATGTCGGATTAAGAAATAATTAACTTTTTTCTCTGTGATTTCTGTGGGTGACGTACTTCGTTTAGCACATCAACCACAAGCTACGCGACGACATTGAACTCAGAGGTACGTCAGTTGCCGTTAACATGACAAGTTTAACGGATACCCTGTATTATCATCACGATACTTTTCTAGTATAAATTATTCCGTTTTGAATGTACAGCCCTTATAGTACAGTATGCGGTATGCACAGCTTTTAATGTTTCTAATATCCGTTAAATACGTATTCGCCCATTATATTTTGTCTCTGGTAGTTGGTATATACAAGCCGCTTTAGATTTTCAAATAAAAATCATAAAACCGTGACAAAGTTTACAGAAATATAAGTTGATGTCCGCGCAATATGTTCGTCGCCCGCTGGCTTTATTCAACACACACCAAAAAAGATATATTATGACGAATTAAAACTCACGACAAACTTTTAAAATGTTTTTTTTTTTAATTTTATTCAAGTCAGTTCAGCATACATTTGCTATTCATGACTCAGTTATTCAAATTCTTAAACTAATACTACAGAGTGAGGTCTGCATGCCTCTTAATAAATTAAGTTGCAATATTTTCCTACACAGCCTGTTAGATATTATTCACTGATTGATTGTTATTGATTTTTATTAATGTTCACAGTTAAAATGTTTTAAAAATTTTAATTTGAATTTTACTTTGTTTGTTCTTTCCCATTAGTCCCAGCATACCAACCAACCAATTTAGTATTATGTGACGTTCGTCTGGTTTTCGCGCATTTGAATTTGAATGTTCGTTACATTCATTGAATTACTTTACTGAATACTGAATAACTTTAACACGTTCCAGTGAAGATATACAGTTCCAGCAAAAACTCTGTGCGGCAATTAGTCGATTTCGGTATTCAAAACGAACAGTTTCGGTCGACATTATTTTTCTTATTCCGGATAATTCTTTAATGCGCGTTCTGACACCTAGATTTTTGACGCCTTGTTTTGGTCACCAGTGACGTCAACCTAGCTGCCGTCTCTATCTCTCGTCCCTCCACCTTGGTTTGTCGACCAAAGCGAAAATCAATCTTTTTAGCTTCCTCTACCGTGTCGCCGAATTAAGAAAAACACCATCCATATTTTTAATTATTAATGAACAGTGTAATCAGTGACTATTTGTCTAAAATGTGCTTCGATTTGTGAAAAGTCGTCGTTTTTTACGAAATAAAGCAATCTTCTAGTCTAGTCTAGACTCTAGTCCCCTTTTGTTCATTTTTAGGGTGTAAACGTAAAAACCATTTATTTAATATTACCTCTTGTGTAATGACCTATACATTGTTGTTTTTGTGTAGTTTCCTTTTTGCATACATTTTACAAGAAATACCGAGGCAAAGAAGAACACAACAGGTTCAGTTCAACTTTCCGTAAGTTGTCTGTCCTCGGTCTTTTCACGAGGGTGGCGCTCACTCTAACACCTGGACTTAAAAAACTAGCGTTAATTGTTGCTTGTGTATTTCTTATTGGTCACAAAAGCATACGGTAACGGTAATGAATGCCGGCCTCAGTGGTTAGCGCTCTTGCTTACAGATCCAAGGGGAGCGGGTTCGATACCGACCAAGGTCTGGAAGGAGAGGGGAAAAATCTGAAAGTGAACCTTCTGTCGGATAAGAAGTGAAGCCAAACCTCCCGTGCCACTGCGTTGTATGACACGTTAAAAATCACTATTGCGGTTGAAACTACGTCAGAGAGAGAAAACTCATAGTTAAAGTATAAAATCAGCCAAATATGGCCTACGTGTAAAGAGATGTTTGAAAAACCGCGTCCTAGATCTCCCTCAATCAAATTGCAATACAACTGTAATGCATATTTTCATCAACAGTCTCATGACGAATGTGTTATAAATACAGGATGTTTCAAAATTGACGGCTTTCGAACGGAGATTTGATTCAGGAGGCTGAAACAGATCGAAAATTACGACTGGAAATTTTTCCTTCGCTAGTGAGTTATTCATGAAACAGTAAATAGTAAGTTATATCGAACCGTAGCTCCAATTAGTTGCGTACGATAATTCAAGTAGGCATCAATAAACTCAATTTGGGGCTTTTACAAATGACTTTTACATTTTAGTGTCACAGAACTCTTGTTACAAAATATGGCTGTTTCTCTGAACACACCACTATTTAAACTATAAGTAGTTCTATAAAAATAATGATAATAATTCCGAGAAAAACAGTGGTAGCGAATACGCATACAAAATAATAAACTACGTGCTTATTAAATGTTTGCAACGTTTACTACTAATATACCAAAGTAAGTTTCTTGAGCGTGTATTTTATTGCCTGTATATATTACTCACACACACACTGCTGTATGCATAAATTAACATATTCCTTATTGCATGACCTATAAAACTGTATATCTTAAATGAACTTATAACACAGACTACAAAACCACATATTGTCGTATAGATATATTCTTTAACACTGCACGTGAATAATGATGACCTAGCAAGCAACTACCATAACATAACTAGATTGTACATTATATGTTTAAAACAAACAGCGTATCTGACAGGTTCATGTTTTATTTATTTAATTCTTAAATATTGCATATTTAGTGTTTGTTCTATTTTTTAAATGTTTTTACAGTAAAATATTCTCAAAAACTAGTAGACAGTGAGACTCATTTATGTTATACTATTATTATTAGTCTATACAAACATTTAAATCAGTATACATAACTATGTGATGAGGATAATATAATAGGCCGGTGCTGGACGATAACCTAAATGCGTGGAGGTCAAGAACGAACCATGAACTAAAGCGATTAAATGATGATTAAGACCTTGCAGGGTGGGTGAAGACACAAAGGATCAGATGGATGGGACATGTAAGGATAATGCCTGAAACCATAGCAGCGAGACGAACCTTCATTAATAAGCCAGAAGGACAACGTCCAAGAAGAAGATGGAAAGAGTAGATTGAAAGACAATGTAATAAGTGACCTACAGCAACTAAAAATAAGAAACTGGCCTGCGCTACAGTGCGTTTTAGAGTCGCCGTGCAGCATGGAGAAGATAGGGCAATGGTTTTCTTATGGGGCAAAAAATGACATTGTTGCCAGTATTCGTAATCTCTTAACAATAGCACGTCGGGTTTATTTTGTTGAAATGAGGTAGGTGTTCAGAAGCTCTCAAACAAAAATAATATTAACCAACCAAGATAATAATGTTAAGTTCTTAATTTGTTTTGTTATATACAATGAGGAATTTTTCTTTGTAAACTAATCAAGGAAGCATATTCTCAAGTGACACCAGAAAATTGGAGCAACTATGTAGGCCATGTGGAGAAAATAGAAAAGTCAATGTGGGAAGTTGACAACATAATGGACGAAATAGAGCCCATAATTATCAATATCAACGCTGGTGATAGTGATCTAAATATTTTTAGCGACAGTGATAATTAACTATAAAACATGTCGTATATTTCACAAAATCTTCATAATTTTATGTAATTTATTTTCTCAGTTATATAATAGTGCTTGCATATTATATCAAGCTGGTAATTGTTCTGTTTCTTTTTTACTCGTATTAATATGTAAATAATAAACAATTAATTGCACAAGCAAAAATTGTACTCTCAGGTTTAATAAGATATAAATGTTTTAGAACCACATAACCTGGCATTTAACAACACGCGTCTTTTAGGGGTTACCTTTGTGTGAAAGGGATTAAATTTTATGGTGCCTCACAAATAAGTTTGACAACCTTGTATTTGTATCTTCACCATGCTGCACGGTGACTCTGAAACACACTATAGCAGAAAACAGACACAGATGGAAGGCAGTTGTGAAAGAAGTAAAGGCTCTCCAAGGACCATAATGCAGTAACTCCGGAAATTTAGGAATCACCTTATATTAACGAATTTACGTTATTACTGTAGCACTGCTGCCAGATGTGGCGGTTATCAGCCAAAGTGACAACTTTATTTCTAAAATGACTACCGAAATTTCTGTTTAGCGATTAGTATACAAAAGTGGATATTTAATAAACTAAATTAAAAAATTATAACTATATATATATTTAATTTTAAGGCAGTACAACAAATATTTCCCGAGTGACAACTTAATCTACAAGGCAGGCTTTAAAAATTCAAACTTAGAGATTCCATAAAAAAGCATTAATTTTAAGCATTATGTTGATATTAATAATAAAAATGATTAATGGAAAAGGAAACAAAATACGTGTTAAACATGTATTATAATGGTGCTGCTTTGCCAGATGTGACGATTGACCGTTAAACTGGCGACTTTATTTATAAAATGGCTACCAAGATGTCTGTTTAGCGATTAGATTAGTGCCTACAACTGGCCACTTCCCAATAGTAAATTACAAAACTATAAGTAGTCCACATTTCAGTGTGATAATTAAATTTAGGGCAGTACCATAAATATTTCTTGAGTAACAACTTTGTCGTAACGTATAAGGCGGGTTTCAAATATCGACTTAAAGGTTCACTACCTACTTAAAAAAGAATTAATTCTAGGCATTGTGTTTATATTAGTAACAATGATTAATTGCAACAGAACATAAATATGTGTCCTTAATGAGGTAGTTACTATCCGCTCCCATGTATTCTAATGATGTGTATCAATATTTATATACAGTCTAATTTTTGTTAGATTGTTTATGTACTTAAGAGCACATGTATAATTACGGTACAAAACAAAATCAAAACATTACAATAATTATAAATTTGACTTCATTTTAAAAAGTTGGCTACAATGATTCCGCTACAACTGGCAAATCTGCCACATAGTATACATTGGGTGTCTATTTTGGAATTTGTTTAACAAATATAATTTCATTTCCACTTTCAAACTATTTACCTTAAATCCATCTTAAAACATTCAATTTTCACATAAAACCTCAAGCAGTCTCAATATTTTATAACTGAATAAGCACTAGGTACTACAAATTTCATAACATACAATCATAAAATCTGCTCTAGTAGTTTATGACTACACATAATCTTGCTCCACCAAAATTAAATGAAAAGCCGTTTTGCCCTATTCTACCAACATGAAGATAAGCAAAAATATATTTTTCCTTCTAGGTAAAGTCGAATATAAACAATATTGAAATGAAGTTTTCATGAAGGTGTAATTCGTTTAACATATGAAAAGACGGAAAAGGTTCGCTCCAAAGCTTGATCGAAGTGTTGAGAAATTAAATTGATCAGAGTAAGAGCTCCCTAAGGAAATTCCAACATCGGACACGTTTGAGAAAGAAAGATTAATTGTGGGGGTTTGGTTAACGCTTTATATTGCGAAAATATAATGCGGTGTATGTTTAAAATAAGAAAAAAGAGTAATAGATAAACATGAATTAAATATATGAGATTTGTAAAGGCTGCGATGAAAAATATCATCAGGGTGGTCAGTCAGAACGCTCCTTTCTCTTGGGAAATTTCTAATGGCCGCTATTACTCAAGACGAATTAACCTGCCAACTTTTGGTTAAATGTGTATTAAGAAACAGTTTACTGCTCTTCTGTATACCATAAATGTTTAAATTTGACAAGATAAAACACCGACAAAACTCAAAAATTAATATCACAAGCACTTGGGATTTTGATCAGTTTGGCTTTTACTGTTTTACATTCAACATTAAATCAACAGAAATTTTTTCCTCCCTTGCTATCTCATTCTTCATCTGGCAAAAGACGGCGTAGTCTTAAACATACATAAATACAAAGATTTACTGTTGCACTTTCTAGCGAGATGTTTAAAAAGCTTTCTGGTATTTTCTCTTTTTAAATGTTTACAGTATTTTCTCCCTCCGAGAGTAATAAAACAACACACTTTAAAAAGAAAACGTGAACTCTAGTTTAAGCCGTAAAACTAAACTTAAGAGCTTCCTTAAAAGCAAACCACTCGGAAATGAAATTCTTTATCTAAAAATGGGTCAATCCGAGTAAGGACGATCGTCAACAAAGCAGAACACAGCTGACACAAGATATACAAAACTTTATAAACCCCGAACAAACTCGTTGAAAAATAAACAAAAATGTGTTAATTATACAAGGATATTCAAATAGCAGGCTTGCCGAACGAATCTCGAAAACTGTAAAAGATAGGAAGTCCATTTTTTATTTCTTTATCGAAATATGAGGTTAGATAAAAGATAACGCATTATGTAACAATTGTGTAAGCTATAGTGTTGCATACTTATATCATTGACTAATTACAATTAAATACATTATTTGACTAATTTGTTATATTCTACTAGAAAACCACCATTGCTGATATGCGTAGGATAATATCATTATGTTAACACATTGAGAAAAGAACTTTCTTCTGTTTTCAGACGTTAGAAGAACGCCTTTCAGAATGAAATAAATATAAAGAACCCTAAATTTCTCCCGCGAAATTTTTGTCTAGACTTAAAATGTCTTGACTTATTATCTTATTTTTTGGTACTCGTGAACTAAACTAAACTAACGTTATAATATCAATCGATACAGAGTAATTGGGATAGTGGAAGGGAGAATTTTTCGAAAATAAGACAAAAAAAGATTTTCAGTGCACTCAAAAATAAAACCTGAAAATATTAATTAAAAAAATATATGGGCAATAATGTGAACAAAATGTGCCAAAAATGTCAAAATACTGCAAAATTAATTTGTGGCACTTATATTCAATCAATGCAATAACCAAAACAGTATGGTATAAAAATAATGTCGAGTTACTGTTAAGAATTTCTGAAAAAAGTGTTTGAAAACTATTTTAGAGCAATTATTTAGTGATTTTTATATACCGTTTAGATTTTTCAGAAACATCAAGCTCATTTTTGCTATGATCATCAGATTCGTTTCTTAAACTGTTTGCAAAAATTTTTTGTTGCTGATTTCAACAATATACAGGGTTGCCCATTAGTGCGTCAAAGTCCAATATTGGTATCATTAAATTGATTTGGAAATATTTCTTTATTTTTAAATGATGATTACCAAAATGAGGACATTATAAATAAATTATAAACATACAGGATGTATGCAGCCAAGTGATGTACTAATAGGACAAAACCACCAAATATTAATTTTATTATACATAGTGTTTGTGCCATAGAGCATTTTCTCGCCTTTTTCGAATAGAACACATTTTATATTATTATATTTTTGCACTGGTACGTTAATTCTCCACAATTTTTCTGAATATTTTCGCAAAGCGAAAATCGATTCATTAGAAACCGTTGAATTATTACACTCTTTATTTCTTTCTAATCTAGTAGCTAATTATATAATAATTTTGACATAAAGTGACAACATTTATTATCTTATTTTAATATGACTTTATTTAAATTCAACTATTTATTTGTAACAAAAGTTCAACGTGACCTCCGTTCTGTTCGACATACATGTTCAGATTTTTCAAAAACGACATACTAGGCTTGTTAAACTGAAACCCATCTTTGATCAACTTAGCCTTGAAAACAAATGCAATAATTCAAATGACGTTTGTTAATGTTAGTAGTGTTTGTAACCAAACATTAATAAGTTTTTGGCGTTTGAATTTGATTCTGAGTTTTAAAGCGATTTTGAAATGGCGTTTGTCGTTGAAAATCCGCCCAAGTTTGCTCAGCGTGCGGTCCTACAATTTTAATGCGGCGAGAGTGTGCAGCCATTGCAGATTCATACGCGAATGCAAGCAGTGTATGGAAATGCATATATTCCGTACCTGTGAAAGAATGGTGCCGGAAATTTAAGACTGGAAAAAGAGGGAATTATCGATGAGCCGCGACCAGATGCACGGTGTACTGTATTAACAGAAAACAATACGGCATATGTGGAAGAAAATGGTCGAATTTCAATTAAAGAAATTTCAGAAATTGTTGGTGCGAGTGTAGGACCTGTCCATAGTATTGTTCGATCAACAGACTCCTAGACCTAATAAAGGGGACGGATCTACTTGACAGCGACTAGCGACAGAAGGGGATGCACAATAGACCCAAGAGGCCGCAGTGGCAATAGCAGTAACAACCCTCCCCGTCAATCAATCAATCAATTGTTCGTAATCTGGGTTAGAACAAAGTTTGTTCGCAATGGATTCCTAGTCTCTTGTGTAATGAACAAAAATGCTTGCGAATGGGCCTATCTCCGCAACACTTCACAAACGATAGGCTAAATGTTGATGAGTTTCTTCTGTCAATAGTTGCTGGTGACGAAACTTGGTTCCATTACTACGAGCTATCCAACTTTGAACAAGCTTCATCAAGCAACAAGACGGAAATGTCCAGGTAAACTTACGTGGGGTCATTTTGCTGCACGACAATGCTAGGCCTCATGTTGCTAATGTGTTACAAGAAAATCTTCATCAAAAGAAATGGAGGGTTTTAAGCATCACCCTATAGCCCGGATCTATCGTCTTGCGATTTCCATATTTTTGGACCGCTGAAAAAGGCGTTAAAATGTCGGCATTTTGAGGCTGACGCAGAAGTACAGATAGCTGTGGAAGACTTCTTCAATCAGCAGCCACAAGAATTCTATGCGCTGGGTATACGTCGGTTAGTAAAAGAACGGGATAGATGCCCTAACTATGGCGGTAATTATTTATAATTAAATTGTTGAATACATTTTTTATAAAGCAAAGATGGGTTTCAATTGAACACACCTCGTATTTACTGCTCGCAACGACTCAAGGGAAATTGAACCACATTATATTCCATTTTAAATGGGGTGGGTGGAATTTCCTAAAGGGTGAATGTCAGACGGGACTTCCTCTTAAGTTCTTCGCCGTGCAAGGAATGGGTTACTGGTATAAATGTAGAAGGTGATTTAGTATTGTGCTGCGTGGATTATTTAGATCATCCTCGTCTATAAGAGAATGTAGTTAGTTGTCTGCGAGTAATTTTGATGTTTTGCTAAATTCTCATTGGGTCTAGCCCATATTAATTAAACACTTTACCAGAAAACTGATACGTTACCCGCTGCATGCTATGTGGAGTCTCGTGGGATCGTTTTCCGAACAACCAGCCTATCTCCGTAGCTGTTGATTTTTATGCGCCGCCGTTGGAAATTGGAGACAATCAGCATATCGAACAACCAAGGTTTGATGTTTTCCCAGTTTTCTGTGATCTTTATCTTCGGTCGCACGTATGCAGAGCTCCGTTATCCGTAAAAACCTCCTCGGCAGGTACCAAACTCCACGGGGAAGCCACACTATGTAGATTTTGCATTTTTAACTTTTTGGTATAATCTACCGTTTCGAACTTGAATATGCATTTGGGACTGGTCACTTACCTTCAGTAGGTGCATTCAGTTGATTTACACTTGTTTTTGATAACTACACTCTGATGTTTAATTAATATTATGCTGTACTCCATGCGGCATAGAATTTGGTAAGCAACACTTTTTGTGCGCACTAACTTCAGACCGCTCAGTTGCGGCTGTGTCTATTTTCACAGCTACGTGACAATTGCAATTTAGACAATTGGCAACTTAATTTGTTGATAAGTAAAATTCGTTGTATTATAGGACAAATATACGGATTGATTAAGAGCGATAACGATTCGTTTCGGCGATACCGTTTACATTTTACGCGTTGGGTAAGCTGCCTTAACGCCAGGTCTTGCATCATTTCACCATCTTCCGGAAATTCGGACTTTACTAATTATTAATTTAACTTTGTGAATTTTTTGATCCATTTATTTGCGGCAGAGAATTTTCCCTCAATTCGAGTTTTCTCGAATTAGTTTGACCTGTTGTTTACATCATATAATTTAATATTCTAGTGTACTTAATTTTGTATTTTCTGTATTTACCGAATTAATCTGTTGACTAATTTTGAGTGAGTTATAAATGATGGTCTTATTTCAATTCTGGTTTACTCACTTATATATTTAATTTGTGCTGTATAAGCTTAACTGATATTTACAGAATTTTTAGACATTCATTAATTTAGATCAGATATTGAGTTTCCCATTTGGTTATTTATTGATACCTGGTATTTTTCATACAGGACAGACATACTAATTATTGATAACTTGGGCTTCACCTTAGAATTAAAGGGGCACTTATGTACAGAGTGTGCGAATAATTTGTAATTTTACTGTTATTTTTAGCATGGTTGATATACAGGGTGTACAAAGTTTGATTTAACCTTATTATTCTTACATTTACTGTTGATTTATTTGTTATTACACAGATACTCTTGCAAATTTTTGTATTGTTACATTTATGAATATAGAAGCTTTACTTCAGCGTTCACTTCACTTTGGTGTTTTATTGTGTTCTTTTTTGTATGTTGAGACCTGTAAGTTGTATTCTTCGTGGTAAGAGTTTACTCTTACTTGGATACGTTAAAGTAGGTCATGAGAATCGCTGCACGGCAATTGGTCTGTTACAAAAAGTTTGGTCTTTTGTCCTGTCTTATCCCTGTGGGGGCTAGTGTGACGATTTTTTGTAACAGATGTTATTTTTTTTAATTTGCTATGCACAAAAGTTTTGTTTACCAAAACATCACAGTCAAAAACTTAATATGAGAGTGTAGTTACCAAAAACAAGAGACAATTAACTGAATGCACCTACTGACGGTAAGTGACCAGTCGCAATAATACATATTCAAGTTCACAACGGTAGACAATACCAAAAAGTTAAACATACAAAATCTACACAGTGTTGGCTTCCCCGTAGAGTTTGGTACCTGCCGAGATGGACTTAACGGACAACGGAGCTCTGCATACGTTCGAGCGAAGATAAAGATCACAGAAAACAGGGAAAACATCAAACCTTGGTTGTTCGATGCGCTGATTGTCTTCAACTTCGGATGGCACATAAAAATCGACAGCTACAGGTGAACGAGATAGGCTGCTTGTTCGGAAAACGGCCCCACGAGACACCACATAGCATGCGGCGGGTAACGTACCAGTTTTCTCGAGTTTTCTGGTAAAGGGTTTAATTAATCTGGGCTAGACCCAATGAGAATTTAGCAAAACACCACAATAAACTCGCAGACAACTAATTACATTCCTTATAGACGAGTTTGATCTAAATAATCCAGGCAGCATGAAAATTTCACAATCTTAAATCACCTCCTACACTTATACCAGTAACCCACAACTTGCACGTCCAAGAACTTACGAGGAAATCCCGTCTGACATTCACACTTCAGGAAATTCCACCCACCCAATTCAAAATCCACCTACAACTTCAAGGTACTCAAAAAGTTTGAACCAAGGTCGGCCGCAAAAGGAATTGTATGCAACCAAACACACCCATCAGACTGCCGGGATGCTACTGCGAAAAATACCAATAACAAAAGTTAGCAGCTTCTCTTTCCATTTCTAATCCCCAATGACTTTATGTGAAAACCATGTTTACCACATTATATTGAAATAAAAACTTTAATACTTTTAATGGTTCGTAATGAAAAATTAAAAGTATCTCTGAAAACATCGATTTTAGACAATATTCGTACAAATTGTGGAGAATTAACGTGCGATTCCAAAAATATGATAATACACACAGTGTTCTATTTGAAAAGAGCGAAAAAATGCTCTTTGAGGTAAGTTAAATTTGCGTTAGTGTAAAAAACACCATGTGTGATCAAATTAATATTTGGTGGTGGTATCGTTTTAGCACATCACCTGATTACATAACTGCGAAATATGTATTCTTAATTATTCGTAATACTCATGCATCGAATTAATTTGTTAAACCTTGTGCCGACCAAAATGTTCAGATTGTTTAGATAAACTCAGTAGTAACGACTCATCTAAAATCAGAAAACAGGAGATCGTGCTGGAAAGATAATTCTACGCTGAATTTAAAAATGTAAAAATATACAGGGTGTTCTATTTAAAAATAATACATTGAAGATGCTCCGCTGCAGCGAGTTATCCTTTCTATTTAAAAATATTTTTATAACGTGCACATTTTGGCACCACATCACTTAAAAAAACTCAAATCATTTTAATACTGCCAATATTGGATTTTGATGCACTAATGAGCAACCCTGTATAATGCTATATAGTTTTTGTTACGTGATTTGCCATTGCTTACAAAAAAAAAACGTTATAATTTACTATTCAACAGCTGCAAGTACGATTTGTTGTAGTTGTTTAATAATTGCTAATATAAATTAAATAGTAAAATACAATTTTAATTAGTTTCATTTCTAAAGATAATACATGTAAAAATGGCACTCTGGCAACATGGATGTTACCTTTTGGAAGAACCACCTTCGGATAAATGTGTATCCAAGCTTAATAAAACTATTTGCTGGTGTTATTAGGAGACCTACAGTTTAACATCGAATTCGAAAGACAGAAATACTAGAGTTTTAGACCTAACGGTTGCCAAAGTCGGATTGAGCAATTGTGTTGCTGGTTGCAACAATCGAATTTTTTTCGCTGCGTCGGAAATGCCTGGGTTTCGACCCAGAAGTTTTAAAACATTTGCCCAGAAAACAAACACTTCTACACTACCCATGTCAATATCTAAATACTAGTTTTCAAATCAACATATGATAAAGTTTTATTTACTTGCATAGTTTTGTCGTGGCCCTATATTTTAATTTAATCATTTTTAAATAATATCACTAGTAATCACAACAAAAAACAAACTTAATGGTGTCTCTGATATTTGATATTCTATTCAAAAGCTAACTTAGCTAGCATAAATTGCTTTTCTTAATATTGATCAGCATTAACATCCAAAACTTTGCCATAATTTAATGAACTTTGTACCTCTTAGATCTTCGAGATCCCTGTGGTGAGCCACGAAATTGAGTATCTTTGGTATATTAAATCGATTATGTTCTACTTTAGCAAGGTTCCAAACTTGTGGTATTACGATTAGAAGTCCACAAACAGCAATGCCAAAAGTTGCATTATAATGTGCCAATTGTTTTTTATTTTAAGTTTATGTCACACCTGCACAAATATTACTCTAAAGTTTTAATTCTCTCATTCCAGACGCATTACAAATCAAGGGAAGGCTAAAGCATGTATTAAGGACTCATATTATCGTTTGTGTAAAAAAAAAAACAGAAAGTTATGATTATTTCCTTGAATATGTTGAATCCACCGCATTGACTAAAACAGTATTTAATGACGTAACCATAGGTAAATATAATCATAACCTCATTGTACGCTTGTTGTGTCAAAACTGTTTGGAGTCTGTAGGTCAGTGTGCACGATTTAGTTTGGTTATTTCACGTGAACTATAATTATCCATTACATGATTACATGTTAAACGAATACACTCTAAGTATAGCTACTATTTATATACACCAGTGATGTTCATAACGCAGATCATGTAACTACCTTTAGGGAATTGGGAACGATATATTCATAGGTTCCACTTTTATTATTATTACAAAAGTTGACCTGCCCTAGACGTACAAACAATGAAAAAATCGGTTTATTAAAAGCTTTATTCCGCTTCTTACACTTCTTACTAGCCACTCGCGCCGTTTTCGTTCTACCTGAAAATTTTAAATAACAATAAGTAAACAAATGATTATTTATTTGTTTTTTTAAATCTGGTTCATCAGACATCACATATGCTGGATAGTCACACGTAGACATTGTTAGGCGTGGTGGAGCTTGGTGAAGTTAAAGTATATTCAGTAGCAGCTACACCAAGCTACGCTTCCGCGTGTATGCGGCGGACTCGCTGTTTCATAATTTTATTTAAAAATGCATAACCCTTACCAAGATACCAAGAAATGACCACATTCTCAAGTAAAATTGTTTTGCCGAAAAAAATTAAAAGTAAGCCACTTAACACAGGTCATTGTAGGGTCCCTGTATATTATTTTTCTGTTATTTATATTTTTGTTCAACGATTTAGTAAAGACCAAGAAAAACATTCATTTTTTAATTTTGTGTGGAACGTTTAGTCCCCATGTGTCTCGATTAAGCAAAATCGTCTGTATTTGACAAATTTTTAACTTCTTTTGTAAGAAATTATAAAACTTTTGAAAAGAATATATATTCAGATATCCTTACATGAGAAGTAACAAAGTACGAAGGATTTTAGTTCAGATTATAATTGTATTCGAATTTTGCATTTCTTTGTAAAAGAAATCTATTGTCCAAAAATTTCAAATTTAGTTACATTATAAAACTTTTTTTGATGCTGAACCTTAGTATAGGTTCTGGAATGGAATATTAATAGTAACAATTAAAGAAGAGCCGTCTTATAACGTACGACTCAAATTACGAACTTGTTTTTTTAAATTTTAAATATACAGGATGAGTCAGCTAACACGAATCAGCTTCATATCTCGCTTATTTAAAATTTAAAATATTAGACAAATTATTTTTGGACAGATTGTAGTAGGCAATGCTCCCTACGTGCAGCCACTATCAAAAATATTTTTTAGCCATTCCGACGCGGTTAACTAACTTTTAGACTGCTTATAAAATTTTTTCCTCAGAAGTAAATACTTCCAGTGTTGATCCTTGTTTGAAACATTGTTCTATGTATCGTTCCATTTTTTTAATCGTTTGTTGTAATAGTTCTCCTGAAATATTTAAATAAATGTTGTGGATTTGTTCCGTAAGGTAAAATTAGTACGGTATTTAAGCAAATCGTAGAATAAAACAAAGATACATGTAGCTGACATCACATACCAGGAAACCAAAGTCGCGCCAATACAATCTTCCTAGTTTTAAATCCGTTAATAAGAAATTAGTTTGTGTCTCATATGTTGTCGACTGTAGTTACTATGAAGTTAATTTACTTACTTTAAAACAATTTTTAAAATAATTAAGAACCCAACACCTGCGCAACAAAGAGTCTAGTAGGATTATTCTAAAGAAACCTCTCAGTCTGAAAACCCGGTTTCAACACAAAATTGTTTATTTATTAAAATTAATTTTATTTTACCGTTTGCCATTGGTTCGTTAAACCTTACTGGTAGTAAGAGTTGGTGCGTTTGGTATGAACAAATAAATTAAAAACTAAACTCTCGCGCATGAAATCTGGCTTCTCGCATGACCTAAAGCTTTATGCATCCGTCCTTTTAGCATCTTTGTTGTGCGATAGCATCAGTATCTATAATAGTGATACTCTATGAATTGGATTTTTTAATTATTTTAAAAATTGATTTGAATTAAACAAATTAACGCCCCAACAATCGATAACAACTAACTAACTAATTTGTAAATGCGAAATGGCGTATTTAAAAGTAAACTTGGTTTTACTTTAGTTTCTACATTAATACCGCACTAGTTTGAATTTACAAATAATATTAATATTTCAAATACGCAAGATATTAAGCTGATTCGCCTAAGAACACTCACCCTGTATATATTAATCAGTACAACACTCTGGAGTTTTTTGGTTTAGTTCATTAGTAATGTATGACAATAATCATGTTATAGGACTCCTAATCAACTTCCTGTGGCATTATATAATAATAATAATAATAATTGCCTTTTATTGGAACGTCAAAGTATGTATTACATACATCCATACAACTTCTTTATTTATATGAGCTACCAGTATCATAATAAAGGTTGCATGTTCATTCCAAAGGGGCGAAATTGAGATAGCTACTAATGTATAACTAGCAGAGATCTCCTCTTCCACGTAACCCCTTATTCATTCTTTTTTAGATATAGTAAGGCACTATAGCTCAAATATTATTTTAGAGTAAGCATAATTCTAGATTCAGATTTAGAACTAATACATTAACAGAAACAGAGCAAAACGGAATAAAACCTCAATAAAATTTATAAGTAAAGTGGGTAATTAATGTGTGTTAGTTTAATTTTGATTTTCAAGTAAGATTTCTTGGTATTGTAATTTAAACTTATCTGAAGACAGTCTTTTTAAATATTCTGGCCGAGGATTATAAATCTTTGCTACATTGTATGAAAAGGTTCTTTCATATAAAGCAGTTTTATGAAACGGAGGTGTTATATGCATTAACAATCTCGAACACTGTTTAAATTATTAACTGATATCACTACTTTCACTATTTGTAATAATATTACCAGTGCTTCATACACTGTTTGCAAAATGCCGGAAATCAGCTCATGAATGATATTGTTACAGTAGTTGTATTTCTAAGCGTACGACAAGGTTATGTTGTGGTTACTCTAGAAGTAATCTTTGCGGACTATTGTGCATTCCCGCATGAGAGATTAACGGAAATCTTTAATATAATTTGAGGTTAGAGACGCTTTATTGTACCACAGCCAACTGCTTATGTATACAGGTGTTTCTGAAATTTAATTTCTAGTCCGCAATTTGTTTTTTGATGTAGATCCTAAAGAAGTAAAACTAAAATAATAATAATTTAGGGAAAAAAAAAGGAAAACTCACCAGCATATCACCTCCATCAAAAATAAGTCAAACTGCACCTGCAACAAAAATTAAATAAATATGTTGATCGCACCCCGTACAAACGTAATTCTAGCTTCTAATTTAAAACAAATGTGTAGGATATTACAAAATTCTCAGCTAAAATGTCCAGCAGGAAAACAGTAAAATGGAGCAATTTACCAGAAAATAATCTGTTTTTGTCAGAATTAAATCGTTTTGTAATAATGACGCGGTATTTAGCCGATTTGTCGCTCAGCTTATCGCGGGGACGATTTTATTCTCGAATTTATCAATGTCATTCAGTGCGGCAACTTCAGATTTATCGTAATTCATTCTAACGTGGTTGTTGCACTTATGGGCTTTCTTTAAAGGCCCCTTACTAAGACAGAAATGGAAAACGCTCTTTGAAGAAACCGAAGTGCGTGCTTTTAAATGTGGGAGCTTTACTGGTGCAGAATACGTTACAGTTCCATTTATTCTTAAAAAAGAACTGAACTGTACGTGAATTGAGTTATATATAAATGGCTGCATCAGTTCTCACTTCTGAAAATAAAATTCTTGATTTCTTCAATTCCATTAAATTGGAAACCTATTTTTCCTACAGTAATAATTGTGAGTAAATAATTAAAAAATTCTTTCTACGTAAATAACTGCCAGCATAATCAACTGTATTCCTTCTTTTTCAGAGATTTTCACTGTACCATTTGATATATGTTACTTACCACTATGCCCGATGTAAAAAAATCCAATTATTCCAAGTATTACAGTGGCGGCTCGCCAAGTGAAGTAGGTGAAGTACCTCTTCACCTAAAATGTTCATTCAATTGCGAATATTTATTTAAATTATTTATCGGCATTACACCTATTAGGAGTCGTTTATTTATGGCATGCATACTCGTAGATACAATAAACTTAGTGAAAACAAACAAAAATTTACATTTTAAATGGAATCCGTCAAGCGTCGACCATAAAAAACCTTACCTACAACACTCGAGCAATTGTAGTGAAGAGTCGGCCTCAAACGTATTTTAACTCTGCACTTATACCTCCGTTGCCATGGTAACGCCTACGTCACTATCGTTTATGAATTATAGACTTGCAACTATTACTATTATTGATTGTGTTGTGCGTTTGTACTCGTATCGTGTGTGCTTCTGTTTTGGAAAGTTTACTTTTATACGTAGATAATTACCAGGAGAACTATGAATCCTATTAATGACAGTGTGCAGCTTGTTATCGACGCCATTCAGGCATTGGAAGGAAGAAGATAAAAAAGACGTTTTAAATCAAAGGCGACCTCCAGTTGGTTTGACAATTTCTGGGAAAAAGACTTAAGAGGTAGTGGAAAATCATATAATACAAATGGTTATATAGCAGCCCAATACTACAAAAATTATTTTGTTGGACTTGCTTACTCTTATGTACAAAACGGTCTGTCTGGAACAGGGAAGGATTTGCAGATCTGTTAAATATTAAAAGGGCGTTACATAAATATGCCGACTCTAAAGATCATTTAATATGTGCACTGAAGTTAAAGAATTTTGAGAAAAATCAAAAGACCATAGGCCATGCTTTAAAAGGAAACGCGAGACTTTTTAAAGCACAATTTAATGAAAATTTTCGATAAAATAGACTTTTCCTCCAAATAGTTACCGACACAGTTTTGTATTTAAGCAAGCAAGAATTAGCGCTTCGCAGACACGACCAAAGCAGTGACTCAGCAAATTTGTTTCTATTTGTTATTATTAGGGTTATTATAATGGCACCTATTTTATTACCCGCGAGCCGCCACTATTAAGTAAGCTTCTAAATAATTTTACTACTGATAATGCATGTGATAGCGTATTGGCTCTTGCATAACCTCACTTACAAGCATAACCTTGATTATAATACAACACCAATATAAAACGGGATAATTTATTATAAAAGGTAATGGATATGTGTCACTTTCCATTATTTCTTTACTAGCATGGTTGGTTTCTGTAATACGTTTCAGCGGTAACCGGCAGGAAACTCATCCTTTCACAGGAAACAATTTCACAGATAGGTTGAAGTTTTCTTGCAATTATTGATAGTCAACGGCAGCATTTGGAAACTCAATACGATAATTTTCTAAGCCAGGAGTCAGCAACATTTTGAAGGATCGGGTCATTTGAATAACCAATGGTGGTGGCGGGCATGTGGGAGATGGGCGTCGTGTGACACCTCTAAGAAAAGGGTTTTCGGTAAACTTAACTATGTAACCAATAAAGCTATCTTAGCCCTGAATAAGTCAGGAAGTGGTATATTTTTCGATCCAAGAAATTTTAAATTTCCTCCTGCGGGAAGAGCTTGGAGCCGGGGTAGGAAGTCTCCAGGTATTTACTTTCCGTTCAGACTGCCAGATGGCGTGATGGCAGTCACTACCCTTCCGGTGAGTACCTGCGAGTTATTGGGGTTGTGTTAGGTTCTAGTACATCATGTCACAGATTCATTGTTTTGTTCAAGTAAGCCGATATTAAAATAAAGAACGATCAAAAGTAAAATGTATTTATTATTGTATGGAGAAATGGGGAGGAAAGTGGTATAAAAAATATACTACCTCCCGGGTAGTCTGACAATTCTTCGACCTCCCGACTTAACAGTTAAGGTTCCATCCTCTTTCCTGTTTATTTCCTACATTTGAATCCCCCATTATCCCTTCCATGGTTTAGTTCTACTCTCTCCTTCTTCTTAGGGTTATCTTTTTCTTATGCCCTAACCGTTATTTTGACTCCTTCACTAACTTTTTACGTTTCAACTTCACGATTCACGTTTTCATTTTTTTATTTCAATTTTCTGTTAAATTAGCATAAGATTGTTACGGTGCTCATGCACACAGAATAATTATTTTAGAATGTGTAAATTCAGAAACAATGGATGTTTGTCAAAATATACGAATTAAACGTTAAAACATATACAGGATGATCCAAAAAATGGCGGCACATTATTGAATAAGCTCCAGTGAGTATGAGAAAAAATAGAACCCACAAATTCAAGCTAGTTCTTTATGATATTCAGACAAAAGTTTGTATTCTAAACATTTTTAATTTGCATAATTTCGCTAAAAAATTTTTGTTGAAGGTACTAATAATTATGCGGCTAGCGATTTGGAATGTTAATAATGTCGATGGCATCGATAGCACTAGTAACTTGATATTAAAATTGATTAAAACGTCCATCTGAGAGAAATACTTTACTCTGACATTAGGTATTTTGCGTTATTATTATTTAACGTTAATACATTTCTCTTTTCTATATTCTTCAATATTTTGAAGATTTGTTTGAAATGAGTATTTTTCGCATTTTTCGTATAATCCCAATAAAATACTGATGAAATTATACACCAACATCTTATCAGTTTATATAAAAAATAGGTTTTAGAAACAAATTAATTTAAAATGTTCTAGGTTAATGCATGAAGGGACCTCGATGGAGCAGTGCGAATACGCGCTGTCAGTCGAGGTCACAGTGAAATGCGGTCCGATCGGCCACGTGTTCGAACCCCGACTGAGGCGACTGTATTTCACTTAGTTACGTTTAGAGTGCATGTTACATGAATGGTTAGTATGTAAGGGACGCCCGCACCCCCTGAAGTAAGACGAAAGCGGTTCCGGGAGGAACTGTAATCTAAATGAATGGAAAAAAAAGGTAAATATAGACAAGGCGGCTACGGTTTGTTTGCTGCATAAGTTGGTAAAGCTGCTTTTAAGAATTAAAAACTAAAAGAATATCCATAAATTTCGGTAGGCACCATCATTTTACATTGATTTTGTAGGTTTAAAAACTAATATTTTTAGCATCGATCGGATTATCAGTTAACTAATTTTCACATCCTACGCGAATTGAGAGAAAATTAACATATTTATTTATAATTTTATTCTCTAGTTGTAAAAATGGATAACGAAACCTTTAGAAATCGACTTTGTTTTTTACTGAAAACACACAAAAAATTGGACAAAGCGATATATTGATTTTTTACAGCTTCTATTTACTGATCAATACTAAACAAAATTGCAATAAGTCATCCAGGATTCCAAACGCTAACCGTTATTAGCCGCTTCTACTTATACATACATATAACGATCGCAACCGCACAAGTTCTTATTGTGAATTCACTTACTTAAAAATAAATATCATTTGGCCGTAAATAAAAGAGAGTCGAGTAATTTCACTACAATTTTCTCACTGTCTAATAGTTATAATAAAAGTTAGAACGTTCTAAATTACATTAAGACTTGTCTGTTTCCATCAAAAGTTTTCCTAAACGCAGTGCGTACTTTGTTCATTACTCCTCGCGTGTTCTATTAAAAGATATAACAAGCTTAAAGCAGATATATTTATGTATATTCTATTTATTACCTCACATCGGAGTATAATACGACAAAGTTCTGTATTACGTCTATGCTTAAATTGTACTAAAATCAATGGTTTCTTTTTATAAAGCGAACATTTACCTACGTGCAAATTTATCATAAATAAGGCTATTATATAAGTAATTATTTACTAATGTTAAAATTAACAGTATGTTGAACTCGCGCTTGCGACATCAGCAACACGTTACCGTAATAGCCTAACGGTGTAAGAGTGAGATTTTTAAAGTTTCTGAATTATTTTTTTCAATACAATAGATACGACCTGTTAGTTTAGCTAATTTGAATTGTTTTTAATTTCCAGAACTAGATATCTAAAATTTTTAAGTAAAGCCGTTTAAACAGAATGGTTGGGATGAAACATAAGAAGTTAAATAGCGAAAACTGTAACAACTTAAGACATAATAGGCACGTGATTAATTCATAAATTATTCCTACACTTTTGCACAATGAAAAAAAACATTAAACTAAAAATAAAATATTGAATTGGAATATAACAACATGAATATAAATTGTAATGTTTTTCGCAGTTTGGCTCTTTCATATATCACCGAATGCATACTGTTAAACTATAATTCATTAAAAATTGGTGTAACCGGAAATTTAAATAGTGTTATTTGCTTGCTCCACCTCTAACGAAATGTGACGATCTTCTCTCCAATGCATATGTTGCGCGTTTTAAAGTATCACTGGCATATAGGACCTACAGCTTAACGTGGGCTTCGCAGTATTTACGGACATACACAAACTGACGGTGCGGAAAATTCCAGGAGATGGAAACTGTTTATTCACCTCGATAGCAGATCAAAATACAGGGGGCACAGCACCGCGGGAACATCTCAAACAGGAAGTTTTCAACTTAAGAAAAAAATCGTGTCATACATCAGAGAAAATCTACAAAATTTCCAATTGCAACTGGAGGAAAATGTAACAAATCTGGCTTCGCGCTACAATCATCTGGCACATGCCTACGGTCCAGCACTACAAATAGAAGCCTACTTAGAAGATCTAAGGGAAGAGGGGTTTTGGGGAGGAGCCGAATCAATAGTAGCAGCAGCAGAGATACTAAAGGCGTCAATAGAAATACACTACGAAGCAGGTCCGACCTCCACACACACTCCGGTAGAAGAAAAGAAGGTCGGAGGACCATGCTACACGTGGAATACACCATTGGAGAGGGAGATCCAAAACACCGGCATACCGAAAGAGACATGGGTGGACAGGGCACGAAGAAAAGAGGATATCTGAAGAGAGGTAAGAAGAGTATACGCACTGATTGAAGAATCCTAACAAGAATCGACTGAAGAATAACAGAACAGAATAACAGCGAAGAAGAAGCAGTAAGAGGGGGAAGAAGGGGATAACAAAGGAGAAGGAACGAAACAAGTACCAGTGGGAAAGAAAACGATGGACTCCTAGCCGGCAACTGCAGAGGGGAAGGATGGAAAAGAAGGAAGAAAAATCGAGAGTCGACATTAAAATGAAGTGGTAATAGTACGATTTGGGGTAAATATTAAGATATTAATTATTAGGAAACTAAGATAAGTGTAAACTGTTACCTTAGAACAATAGATAGATAAGAAATACGAACAATGTGAAACTTTGATACCAAAGTTTATTAGGGTCAAATACATAATCGTATAACGGTCCTAGTTACGTACTCAAAAACCCCATTGATGCGTAGCTTACTAAGTACCTGGTGTTGCAGCAGCGGTGTCTTGCGGTATGCATTGCAGATATGCTACCGCAGTGCAACACCCCATCCGATCCCACCCTATCCCATAAACTCCTCCCCACCTACTGGCATGGGATGGGCCTAGCGTAATCCAGGAGTGACCCTCGAGTCAGCTCCATGTCAGATGATGATGATGATGATGGAATATAACAACATGAATATAAATTGTTAATGTTTTTCGCGGTTTGGCTCTTTCATATATCACCGAATGCACTCTGTTAAACTATAATTAATTAAAAATTGGTATCATCTAGCACCAGAAATTAAAAATAATTTTAATTTGCTTGCGCCACCTCTAACGAGATGTGATGATCTTCTCTCCAATGCATGTGTTGCGCGTTTTAAAGTATCACTGGCATATAGGACCTACAGCTTAACGTGGGCTTCGAACCACAAAAATGTAAACCCTTCTACTCAGACGTAGGCAAAATACCTACTTAAATTTTCACTGCCTTACCAGGAAAATAGACTTAAAAATTCGATGTTCCTGTATTGGGCATTGAACCCAAAACCTCCATCGTAAAAGTCTAAAGCGCCAACCTTTAGCCTCCGAGCGCCTTTAAAATAATTAACTTTTCATCATATTCAAAAATTGTATTATACCGTTGTATTGAACAAATAATTTGAAATTTCAATTCTAAATCCAGGGCGCACAAAGAAAAATTCTTATCTCTAAGCTATTACGACAACGCAAAGCTGATGACGAAAATGCGTACATCAACATATTTATTGTGGTAAATTTTCAAATAAAAAATTATTATTATGCAGAAAAATGTTATCTATCTATTTATGGTGACTGCGGGCAACAAAATGTGTCCAGGTACATAATCTGCAGCTTTTCCTGTTCTGTTAAAATTGTATGTTCCAGTTGTAATGCTAAACATGGTAATATCCATTGAAATATTATGAAATACTTGTGGTGGTCACTCAGTAGTCAGAACCCTCGCTTTCTGGGCAAAACGTCGATTATGGCTCGGCTTCGGTTCCCTAGCATTACCACGACATTTAATAAAAATCTTGTACAGCAAGCTACCACTCACAAATTCTCCAACTCAGTTGGTACCCGCAGTCATAATGCCAATAACATTCTCTTGAATTTCCCGAGTTTTTACCTTAGCGCTGATTAGAAGCACGTGGAAGAGATAGGTGTCGGCGTCCAGCAGTTGATCAAAAAGGTTGTTAACATAAGGCGTATTTCAGTGATATTAATATCTACATTCTTACAGCACGTAGTTTGTTACAAGTATTATTTATCACACCTTTTTTTAAAGCAAGATTGCAGAATCTTCACGTTCTCCTAAAGTTAAATAAATTAATTTAAGATTTTAAATCTCAATTCGTATTGTTGACATTTGAGATTTAAATATAAATTGTTCACTTTCAGCCAGCAATTTCTACAGTCAACGGTTTCTTGGAGTCATAAATTGTATACACTTCTATTTACTGGTAATTTACAGAATACATTTAGCATCTATAAATTATTAAGTGGAAATATTAAGACAAGAGATGCCAGGATAAGTACCCAACTGAAAGCTTAATGTATCTCCAGGGTCGCTCGTTACAAGACGAAGTTAGTCATGCATACCCTTTCTAAATCATCAAATTACGGAGACAAGATCCGGTCAAGATGTTCATTGGATTGTTACGAGTGTCGGTGTCGCTCCTTAACCTTTGTGGTTTAATTACAGGCTCTCGAAATTAGCTGCTACTATGATAACCTGCTCCGGAATCACTCGAGTTTTTCAGGACGGAATATCAGAAGCAAGCTTAACGAGTCTTTATTCCGGGCTCCAGTCCGCGCACGATAAATCTTCCAAAAAATCAAAGAAAGTGAGGTTATCTTATAGCTAAAATCTTTTTATCCCCATCTTGTTAAAGATGTCACGCAACTTAAACTTCGGAGAGCCGTAGATAAATTTGTAAAATAAGTGACACGAATTTAGGGACCTATTCGTCTTTCCTTCAACAAAAAGACTGTCACCGATATGATATATCACCTTGTCGCGTACTTCATGAAATATTTCGTTCTTTTTTATTATCACCATTATAACAACACACAATTATGTCTCATTGGTCAGCCTTCCTCAGCAAATAAACCGCTTTATCAAAAGTGCGAAACTAAAAGCACGCTTGGTTTTATATTAAAATGAAAAATTAATAGCTGTGACCTATTTTGATGCACGCGATATTTAATGCAAGTAACCATTGCTGTAAATCTTTCGATAATTACGTGTGACAGTGCGTTTTGTTTAAAGGTAAATGCAGATAGACGCCTGAAAAATCGTATCGCACAAAAATAAAAGTGTTTGCTTCAAAAGAGATATTTACATAATTTTATGTCCAATAAAGGAATCAAAGTGATCGAAATTCGCAAATATACGTACGCCATCGTTCAGGGAGAATTTGTAGGCGTATAGGGAATTTATGAACAGATAAAATATAAGCTCCCAGCCAGAAAGCACATTGTAGGAATTCTTTTGAAATACTCGACAATATTGTATTTTTAAAGAAATAAATTTTCTCGGTCATAATATCAATTTTACGATAATTCACTTTACGTAATGTTGCATATATGTATTCAGGAACTCTGTGGAATTTAAATTTATCTCTTGAACAGATTTTAAGTCAAACTTTCGTAAATTAATTAACGGATTATGTCACTACGATTATACAGCAATTTTTATTCAAAGCTACCAGCAAGTTCTTAAATTTGACAAACTACCAAAATCGACGGCAAGCCGTATTAGTTCAAATTTTTCATTAGTCATTACTGACCAGTATAACAAATTAACAGCAACTTGAGGAAAGTAAAACAACTTTGTTGAAACAAATGTGCAATGTTTTAAATAAAAATCTTCCCCCTTAAAAGTGGTTGACGCAACCCAACATACATGTATCCCAGCAAATGGGATTATTCAAGTTTTTATAGTATATAAATTGAAGAGTAGAAGTTACAAAAGGGCTAAGTGCCAAAAATATGTTTTCGAGATATTTAAAGAAAACTTAATAAAACACAAATAATTTTTTTAATGTAGATTTATTTGACACACAAATTTAATGAAAAACGCAAAACTAATTCTAATAATAACAACTGAACTATTACTTAAGGCAACGATAAAAAAATTATTTTTTAAATAAAAACTTCGAAGGTGGTGTGTGCCATTACCAGTGTTGGGTAGTATCTAGATACATGTATCTAGATACTGGATCTAGATACTATTCAAATATCTAGTATCTGTATCTAGATACGTTTATAAAATTGTATCTTGTATCTGTATCTAGATCCTATTAAGCGGTATCTTTTTCATTAAACAATAAAAGATCCTAGATACATTCAAGAATTATAATTTATTTATGTAGTTTTCGAATTTTATTAAAACATTTCTTCAATTTAAAATTTAGGACATTTTTGGACATTTAAATTTTAGGGTTTACTTTTAGCAGAAAAACCCAAATACGTCTTAAGATAGGTAATGGTAATAAGCATTAAAACATCCCCATTTTGAGGAGATAAGAACTGTAAGGAGCTTAAGATTTTAAGTATACATTTACCTATTGTGGCTATACAAATTACAATAACCGCCCTTGCTGTTTTCGATATTGGGAATTTCCAAGCAAATCTCATAAGTAATAGCCGAGCGGTAGGCTTATCTAAAGTCTTGACAAAACTTGAAGTTTTCTCAGTATAAATAAAAGTAGTGGACAAGTACAGAATCAATTCTTGTGCTACAATTAGAAGAATGAATGATAACGAAAGTGCTTTTTTGGAAGTGCCAGCGATACTGGATGGCTATCCCAATAAAATGTTCTCTAGTAATTATTTTGTGTCTTATTATTATTATCGATTTGTTAACAACCCTAAATTCCGTCAGATTTTCTTTAAAAATAATATTATCATGGTATATGCGCGGTTCCATTTCTGGAAGTGTAATTTTTTAAAGTAGGTATCTAATTTGTATCTGAGAAGGATCTAGATACATTTTAAAGTATCTTGTATCTGTATCTAGATACACGTAGTAAAATGTATCTTGTATCTGTAACTAGATACACTTTTTTAGAAGTACCTGTATCTGGATCTAGATACAAAAAAAAAGTATCTTACCCAACACTGGCCATTACAAAATTCTGCTTTCTTATGGGTCTCACAGTTACTTTGAAGGGTCTTCCTTGAAACTTTAACTATTTTTAATAGTATCAAATTTTATAGTCGAACAATTGTTAATTTTGGAATTACTCTAGTTTTGCAGCTAATACTCCTAATGTTTTTGTACAACACTAACGGTTGGGAAAAACTTTTTTGTAATTTTTAGAACCATGGATTATTTTAGGAACAAAGACTTATTTTGGAACAACTGTTAAATTTAGAACAATGACTAATGCTTGGAAACAACTGTTAATTTTTATAAGAACAGACACTCTATCTTAGAGCAATAATTGTTCATTTTGGAACAGCTATTTCAATTGTACATTTCTGGTTTCAATTTGTTTGAATACATTCATTAATAATAGAAATTCTGATATAAAGAGTATACTAGCTACAAAAGAACTAATAAGGAGATCCATGTAAGATGTACACAAAATCAACGAATCGAATGAAAAACATTCACAATACTTTAGTAGAACACGGCCAGATCGACCTCCAAAGTTTCATCACGAAAACACCAAAAATAGAAAGCAGCAAAGGACAAGAAAATCCTGGGATCTAATGGTAAAATATATAGAAAACTTCCTTGCTGTATACATATAATACATAACAGTACAGTATTTTTCAAATAGAAGATTACCTATTACATATAGGCAACCAGCAGTACAGTATTTTTTAGAATTACGTGAAATAAACGAATTCAATACTTGCTCAGCATATTCAAAGTCATATTATTTGTAATTTAATATAGTGCAGTTTGTCCTTTAAAATAATTATTTGTTCAACTAAAAATATAATATTTATGTAATTTTAGTTGACTATGCAAAACTGGGAATCATATTTTAAAAATGCCGTACGTCTAAGGCTAGTATAACACGGCACAGCAGTTTGTACAAAACTCCGTGTCATACAGAATTATGCGAGCAAAAATATTTACAAAATAATGTACATCTAAAACTTACAGAATTTTATTCAGAATCGGGGTCGGCTCAAATGAACAAACGTTTTGCCAGCGCTAACCCTACCCACACTTATTATAACTTACAAACACCAAAAAAAGCACCCAAAATCACAGAAAAGCAATACCATACACGACGCCAGCAAATTAACAAGATTAGTGGTTATGTAAACAACAAGAAACAATAATTAATATGAAACATCGATAGGATCCTACATTCATCATACATACATCAGATGATTATTTTGACAGTTTTTCATAGATGTCAAGGTAGTTTTGATCTATTTGCGCATGCTCACAGGTAGCATTTCTAACAAAATTCTGGTTCGTGTCATACATGTCTTACAGAATTGCAACGTAAATCAACGTAATTTGACCTAATTGCGCATTCTCACAGACAGAATTTCTCATAAAATTCTGAACAGAATTTTGTAGTGTCGCGTCATACTAGCCTAAGTACATTGTTAACCGTCCATAAGTAAGTAACCTAGAAAAAAACAACAGATACGAGGTCGGACAAATATGAAACGGGATTGGCACTACTGCGGACGCTATAAGAAACTGACTGTTTTCAAATCATATCCAAATTGTAGCTAGAGCTTTCGTCTACACATAGCTAAAACGGCATCCTGTCATAACTTGCTTGGTAGACTGTGCATGCGAATGAACAAGTTAGTGCAGCTGTCACATGTAACACAAGTCAAACATGGAGCAGAGAGCGAACATTAAGTTTTGTTTCAAATTGGGGAAAACGGCCACGGAGACAGTCGAGATGTTGAAAACTGTGTACGGCGATGAGGCCATGTCCAGTACTCGCGTTTTCGGGTGGTTTGCCAGATTTCGTGAAGGTCGGCAGGACCTTTACGATGATCAGAAGCCGGGTCGTCCGATCATAACGAGAAACCCCGTAACGATCGAAAAAGTCCGACAACTTGTGGCGGCTCATCGACGACTGACAATGAGAATGATGGAGCAGGAGCTGAGTATTAGCCGTGAAACCATTAGAACCATTTTGGAGAAGGATTTGAAGAAAAGGAAGGTCTGTGCCAAATTTGTCCCGCACAATTTAACCGCTGAGCAAAAAGCACATCGAGTGGACACCTCCCGCGATTTCATTGCAACAGCAACAGTGACCCAAATTTTCTGGATTTAGTTGTTACTGGTGACGAGTCGTGGTGCTTCCAGTACGATCCGGAAGAGATAAAGCATGGAATGGCGATCGAAGACGTCTCACAGGCCAAAGAAATTCCGTCTCCAAAAATCGAAAGTGAAGACCATGCTGATCACTTTCTTCGGCAGCCAAGGCATCATTCACAAAGAATTCGTGCCACCGGGTGTCACCTTCACTAGCCTGTACTACAAGGGTGTCATGACGCGTTTACTAAAACGCATTCGACGTGTGCGACCGCATTTGACAGCCTCCGGCAAGTGGCACATTTTACACGACAATGCCCCTGTGCATTCTGCCTTGATTGTGAAGACGTTTTTGGCGACAAGAAATGTCCCAGTCTTAGAACATCCTCCCTATTCGCCGGATCTGTCTATAAAGGAAGCTTTCTACGTGTTTCTGTCTCATGTGTTTTAAAAAGTTTAAACTAACATACCTACAATTAATGTTCATGATTCACAGAAATGGAAGACACATTTTATAAAGAACCTTCGCAATAACTAGATCCCGTATCAGCAAGGGAAGAAGTTTAAATTATTGGTGGCATAAGTGGAAGAGTTGGAAAGAAAAGAGAAGCCCAAGTAATAGGATAGTATGGAGAAGAGCAAGTAAATGAAAATGGCGAGAGGATAATAGAGTTGTGCAATCAATATGAACTAAAAGTGACAAATACTTTCTTTCAATATAAAGTATACTTGGACAAACGAAAGAGAAGGGTTGGATCAATAATAGATTTTGTTATAACAAACCCAAATCTTAAATACTTCATATAGAATGTTATAGTTCCGAGAAGTGCAAACTGTGGATCGGATCACTTTCTGGTTAGAGCACAGTTACTATAATTCTACTGCATAGATACATCTCGAAATATACAAACGCGAGTATTAGAAGAACAAGTTTAGGAAATCTGAATTTCGACGTATAAGTTGCACTTACTACAAGTAGTATAACCACATTAAAGAAACATATCATGAAGCAGCAAAGGAAGCCTTAATGTTGGACGAAAACTGGGTAATAACATCATAAATTAGTTCTGACCTCGAACAACATATAAAAAAAGAAAAATGAAGCTTATTGAAGATCGCTGTTAAGCAGATCAGAAAAACGCAGAGAGGAATACAGAAACATTAATATAGAAGTTAAACGAAAAGTGATACAGGAAAGAAACACAACATGGCACTGGAGATATACAGAAGTCCGGTATTTAGAAAGTAAGAGATCTACGGAAGTATGAAGAATATTAAAAAATGTGAAAAAGAAGGAAAGCGAAATTAACCTAACCAAACATATTTTAATTAAATGTTTGAGAAAGATAGATACCACAACAAAGAAACTCTAGTAATAGAAGTAGCTATGGAGGAAAACTAGCAAAGAAAATTGTTCACCATCGAAGAAGTTTTGGAAGCTGTGAAATAAATAAAAAACTATAAAACTACTGGGCCACGAGTAGTTAACGCAGAATTAGTAAAATATGGAACGAATAAATCGATACGACTCCTAAGAAACATATTTCAGGAGTGTATAAACCAATACCATATCCCAGAAGAATGTAAGAGCCTTATGTGACTCCAGTATAACAAAGGGGATAAGAAGAACTGCCAAAAGTATAGACCAATAAGCGTTATAGGGAAGCAACACTATATAAGTAAAGACCAAAATGGGTTTCGGAAAAGAAAATCATATTTAGATAGTATGTTTAAACTAATACAAATAATCGAAAAACGATTAAAAGTAGATAGGGAGATGCTTTTAGCTTTTCCCGATGTGAAGAAAGCTTATAGCTCTGTACCAAGAAACAAATTGTGGGAAATATTAACACAAATAGCACAAATAAAGATAGGAAACAAATGGTACAGAATTGTCAAAAGGTCAAAAGGATTGAGATAGAGTTACTCGCTACCGCCAACACTATTCAACTTATATGCAGAATATGTCTGTGGAAAACGGAATCTGAAAACATAGACATCTGGATTAGAAAAAGCTATTTATCAACAGTAAGCTTTGAGGCTAACCAAGTGCTTATAGCGAAAGATGAGACCATAATAAAGAAGTTAAACGAATATTATACAATGTGGGGATAAGCCTAAAAACAGAATACGTGGTGCATCAGAAAAAAAGACCCTAAATTAACAAATGGAAGAAAATTTAATAACGGGAGTCAATGCATTGATATACCTAGGTACATATCACTAGAGACTAGAATAACGGAAATCATGATATGTTGATCAATAGTAGAAAGCAAACTAACCTGCAGAGCAGAAGTCTGAATGATGTCAGGCAATACGGTCAAAATTATTAGCCACAGAGAGGAACGCACTCAGAATTAATATGTGAAACAGTAGATTAGAAAGAATCAGGAACGAATGCGTAAGATGGATGCTTTTGAAACAGTAGTTGATAGAATATTGCAAAAGACTGACATGATCTGATCGCTTAAACAGAATGCCGGAGGATAGATGGCCGAAACAACTGTTCCAATGGATGCCATTTGAGCAAAGTAAGAGAGAAGACCGAAAAAATCTTAGAAGAAGGAAGTGCAAGATGTAATGCAAGCGAAAGATTACAAGAGGAGGCGTAGAATAATAGAAAAGAAAGGCAAAAAGGCCTAAAGAGGAAGCGACGAAGAAGAAGAAGAAGTAATGTATATTTAAACTAAATTTGAAACGCTGAGCGCATTTCATTTAAATTTTTCCTTGGCGGTTAAATAGTAAATACAGCAACGAATCGAAAACTTGTACTAATATAAACATTAACTTCGAATAATACATCTAAAGAAATCGGTCTAACCATATTTGAGCTTTTAAATAGCTAAATAAATTTTCTCCTTTACTCTTAAATGTTTCATATTGCTAAAAGGACTTCTCAAATAAGTACCGTAAGTCCTGAATACAAGTGCGTAAAGGTTAAATTTAATCGGTAAGAAGAGAAATATCAAATTTCAAAGTATCCCGAGCAAAGAAGCCAAATAAATCATGAATTTCCATTAACATGAAACGCCTAAATTTATTTCATTCAAGCCTTAACGCCGAATGATGAGTCTGAATTATGATTTCTGAATTATCTAATGGTAATTGCCCCAATTACCATTTACTGTGTTTGAGCGAGCATCTCATAAACAAAATAGCATTTGACATTTATATTAAACAACAGTCAAAATGGAACAATTCCGTGCGACTGAGGCGTTAATTCTCTGGATTATAATTTCCTTTTAAAATATAACAGGGTACTTATTAAGAAAGCTCGTAAGTTGCTGCTTCAGGTTAGCTAAGCACGTAATGACCGTTTTGCTAATCAGATTTAAGATTGTGAATGCTCCATCAAATTAAACTGAAGACTATCGTATTATTGCCAGAATCACGAGACGCAAAGCAGAACGAAATTAATCCTCCGGTATTAATCTGCACAACAGAGACCAATTTCTAAGTTACGTCATGAAACGTCTTTCGAAAAGTTAAATTATAATAACGCACAATATATTGCTGCGGTTCATTTCAAGTAAATTAAATTAAAAAATTATAGAGTTTCCTATGAAAAGAAGCTTTCGCTCAAGACACGTTTTCAATTTATTTTCAGTATTTCTGAATAGTAAGCCTGCATTCAATTTTAATACCCGTGAGCTACTTTTAGATCACAAGGGACGTATTCTCCTTTTCATACTACATATTTAGTATTTCTAAAAGCAAACACACCAACAGGAAAGTTTAGCAAAATTTGGGTTTGAATGTTTATTCCCCGCTGTAAAATTCTCGAAATGGACTCCATTCTCACTTAAACAAAAACAATCGATATAAAATGGAAAAAGGTTAATAAAGCTTCCGTGGCTCGTAAAATTGCGTTAGGAACTGTCAGTCCGGGAAAATAAAATATACAACCGTGAAGGATGTAAAAAAGCTGTATATGTAGCCTTAATCTGCATAAAACGTTATACTAGACTAACATTTATGTGCTATCTTATGGGTAATTTAAATTTTAATTGGCCCATTTTGAAAGTTTCCACTAACAACATGAAAAGGTTTATAAAAAGGTTATAAAAGCTTACAATAATTGGACGTTTTTATTTGCTCATAATCTTGTTGAAGGTTTAAATTTGCGAGATTGTCTCGACAGTAATTCACTTCAACTCATAATAAAACAGACAGATATGCAGTTTAATTTAAAAAATGAGCAGAGCATAATAGAACTTATCTTCATACTTTCTTAGAATAGTTTGTGCCAAAGAAAATATTTAATTAAAATATGTGCTAAGCTAAAATTAATTTATCATTTACAATATGTGAAATTATACAGGGTGTATTAAAACGTGCGGATAATATTTACACCACGCTATTCTACGTTGAAAAACAACCAAAGAACTCGAATACCATTTTAGTATTATTAACTCTTTGGTTAAGCATTTATTAATCCCAAAACTTTGAAATTGTTTCGACTTTGGTTGAGAAATTGATTTAAATAGTATCAACAACACATCGTTCAACAATTAAAATAAGTAATCAAATATAAATTATAACTATAACATTTAGGTAATTAGTTCACGTATAATTTAATATTTAAGAATGCAAAATCTTTGCGATTTATAGTTTTGGAAGACGTTGCAACCATGCATTATAGGCTGGGTTGATTTTTAAAATGTAATAACAAAAAATTGATAGCTGGATGTATGACTGACGGATTGATTACTGTCATTTTTGACACTTGAAAAAGTCACTTTTCTAATATTTTCGTAAAACTTCTGCTTCACCCATTATTTATTAGTTATTCGCTGTTATCATTGTACTAAATTACTTTGTTCCTTGTTTGTTTCTTCTGTTTTGTGTTTTTGGGTTTGAGAAAAATCATGGCATACAGGTTTCCTGAGCACGCAGATACGTGTTTGATATTAGGCGAATGTGGCGGTAATTTTTTACGAGCTTCAAATTTATATGCCGAACGTTATGTACACAGAAGACATCATAATGCTCATGTTATTCAAAGACTAGATCAGCGCTTAAGAGAAAAGGAAGAATGGAACCTGTGCGGGGAGTTGGTGGAAGACCACGACATGTATTACAACCCGAAATAGAAGAGAACATCTTACAGATATTTGAAGACGAAACTCGACAAAGTACCCGTTCTGTAGCTCGAAGACTTGATATTAGCCATACTGCTGTACATCAAGTGTTAAGAGAAAATCTCTTACGTCCGTTCCACTTCCAGCGAGTCCATGGGTTGCTTCCGGAAGATTATCCGCGATGGATAGAGTTTTGCAGATGGTTATTACGGCAACAAGTAGTCAACCCGGCTTTCATTGAAAACATTTTATGGACGGATGAAGCCACATTTACCCGTAACGGAATGTTTAGTATGCACAATATGCACCACTGGGCCGATGAAAACCCTCATGTCTTGCATCAAACTAATCACCAGTTTAGATTCAGCGTCAATGTATGGGCTGGAATGATCGGAAATAGACTAATAGGGCCACACATTTTGCCTCGTCGATTAAAAGCCGAAATTTTTGTCTATTTTTAAACAACGATTTTCCGGGATTATTGGAGGAAATACCGTTACTTGTCAGGAGAGACATGTGGCCTCAGTTAAATGGAGCTCCAGCCCACTGGGGGCTTCAAACTAGAGATTGGTTGAACCAAAACTTTCCAGAGCGGTGGATCGGGCGCAATGGTCCGATACCATGGCCCACAAGAAGTCCCGACCTAAATGTCCTAGATTTTTTCTTTTGGAGCATTTTAAAAGCTCTTGTTTATGACATAGAAATCGAAACCGAAGAACAACTTATTGAACGGATAAATAATGCAGTTAGAGAAATAAAAAATCGTAACATGCTGCAAAATCTAATACCAAACATTATTACTCGGTGTACCAAATGTTTAGAAGTTGCAGGTGCTCATTTTGAACAGCTATTGTAACCAAAAAAGGAGTTAAATTTAAATAAAACTTATTCAATCTTGAGTTGTAAATTATTTCAATAATTTTAGAAGATATCCATGAAAAACATGAACACATACTTGATTTAATTAAAGATTCACAAACATATACGATCAAGGGTAACTAAATGCATGTCTCTTAACTTTAAATTGTACAGCGTTGCCGAATTAAAAATCCCTTAAATGCATATAATTTAAAGACTCTTCGTCTAAGACCAAATTGGTGTTAGAGGTTTTTGCTTGTTTTTCAACGTATAACTGGGTGGTGTAATTATTAGCCGCACGTTTTAATACACCCTGTATAATCATAAGGAAAAAAATACGAGAATTAAATACTTTAAAAGTATGCAACAGACAATACATTGCGTAGATGATAATTTAAAAAGATAAGCCTTGCCTCACACCGCCTAAACACTGCGCAAGTGGTACAAGGGAGGATCCTGATAATGAATAAATGATAGAATGAATCTTCTGAATTTTATAATCAGAGTATTCAATTCAATAGTCATGATGTGGTTTAAATCATAATAAAAAAAATATACACGCAACCAAACATACACTTTCTGAATACTACTATTATTTAAACTTACTCATCTATTTATTAGTTAGCAATAAATGCTTTTAAAATAAAATATATTATTTTTTAATTTGTGAAATTATGAAGCACACGAACAATGAAGAATTAAAATTTCATTTATGATATACAGTGTGATCATTTTATATTGTAACAAGTAGGTAGGCTACACCCCTCACATGTGCGTGAAATGCATACTCAACTTTTCCTTTTATATATAAAAATATGTTTTTACATTAAGAGTCCTGAACGGGCAAATGCCAACTACTGTTGTCAAAACCCAACAAATTTCTGTACAAAGTTGTTGAATTCTTGTGGTAATAACAATCAGTTTCATTGTATTCTCAGAGCGAGAAAAGATATGATGTTGATTTTGGGAGAATGCAGAGGGCCGGCGGGCTTAGCAGTATAACGATATGCACAAAGATACCGGACTAAATCATTTCCATCACATACTGTCTTTGGGCGTTTGGAAAGAAATTTGCAGTAATAAGGTTTTCCAAGTTTTCCATGCCAAAGGTGAAACAGCGACATGTCACAACTGTAGAAGTTGAAGCCGCAATTATCGAACAAGTAACTGGTAATTCCCATATAAACCTACGAGCAGTTGCAAGAACTGTAGGCTTTAGTTAAAGTTTAGTATTTAACATTTTAGTAGCAAACTGGTTTCATCCTTACTGAAGATGATTGATTACCCACGTCGAGTAAATAGCTGCCCAATTTTAAGAAACGAAGTTACTACTAGGCCACGGTTTTTACACACTGGATTCGGAAAACACACTTTCAAAGAATTTTTACTGTAAATGTGTGGTGTGGTATCGTTGGCAACTTTATCGTTGGTCCCCACATCTTTGGGAGCAATTTAAATGAGGAAATGTATTGACAATTTTTAGAAAATGTATTTCCTTTACCTTTAGAAGATTCTCTTTATGTTAGACGAGGTATGTTGTTCACTTCTACAGAATTGTAAGGAACTACCACGATAAAACTGTCCACAACAGATTAATTGCAAGAGGTGCAATTCATCCTTGGCCTGCACGTAGTCCGAACCTGACTCCATTGGGTTTGTTTTTGTGGGGTAAAGTAAAAAACGACGTCTACGAAACTCCCGTAGAAACACAGGAAGATTTACGTGAAAGAATTATTGAATCATATAAGTCAATCACCCCACACATGTTATCCCAGCGGTCCTCAAACTTTCGTATTTAGCGCCCCCCCCCTTTTTACCTTGCATAATTCTGCGCCCCCCTGCATAATATAATAGATGAGAATAACCCAATAGGCAGAAATTAAACTCGATTTTGACAATATTGGCTACGATGTGTACTTTAAAGTACATATTACTTCATTAGATATGATTTGAAATGTTTTATTTTAATTTTAGTATAATGCTTTTGTTGTGATAAAAATGTAAAAAATTAATTTTGATGTCTTGTTTATTTTATTACAGCTTCGCCCCCCCCCCCCCCGGGGGTGAGGCCCCACAATTTAAGAACCGCTGTATTACTCGTCTTAGAAATTCTCTTCTGCGGCGAATTGGCTTACCTGAACAGCAGGGTCGACGGCAGTTTGAACATTTATTACGTCATTAATTAGTGTTTTTTCCTGTTTTATTTAAATTACTTTTTTTGTCGATAATATTGTTATGTCAACATATTTGTATGTTATCTTGGCTTTGTCTGTGTTTGTTATGTTTAAATTATAAGAAATAAGCATTGTAAATGTGAACCTATTGCAAAACTGCATCTTATTTGTCAGTAAATAGTTTAATTGTAATTTCTCAATACATCCAACGTAACTACTTTGATTTATACTTTTATTTATTTAAACAATGTAAAGTTTACTAAGATACCCATAGAATACAAACACCTGTAATGTGTATAGCATACCTACCTGTTACAAGATAAAGTAATCACTCTGTGTACCATTGTTACTCAATAAACAATAAACGTTTATCTTCTTCTTCGGCGATTATTCCTTCCAATTTGCCGTCTTTTATTTCCATAGCTCTCTATCTTGTCAATCTTTCTCCTTTAGATCACTCTCCTTCATAGCAATTTTTATGTATGTCTCCCATCCCATTACTGGTCTATCTCTTCTTCTTCTTCTTTCCCTTGGAAACTATTGCGTCAGGTTCCTCGGCCATCTGCCACTCGTCAAACATACTCATACCATTTGAATGCCAGATTTTCTAAGTTTGTCGTTATTGAACAGGTTCTTCCCATACTTCTCCAAATTTCCTCAGTCCATAGCGTATTTATTCTTGTGACACGTAGACACCTTCTCGTGTAATCTAATTCAATTGTTCTGATTTTATTCCTGACTGACGTTGATAGTAGCCACATTTCAACTCCATATACTACAATATTTTCCACTATGCTGTGGAAAAGTCGTTTCTTGCTTTCTTGACTTGAACACCGCTAGTGGGAGTCGATGGTGTGTTGAGTAGCCCGATGACTCCCACTGCCGGTCCCAAGCCCGGGTACAGGAGGAGGCTTGTGGCGTTAAAAAGGCTATCCAACAAACGGGAAACAAATCCTGCCATATTGTTTCATAAATAGGCTAGCACTTTTGTACCATATATGCTTGGTTTAATCACATTTGACCTCAGGAAGCTGCAGTGAAGCTGGGCCATTTAGTTTCAGGACAACCTGTATTTAATATTATTATTATACCTTTTCCGAAATATGCTCATAATTGCTACCAAATTAATGTACGAATACTTTGCTTTCTAATTTTCCAAATATATTTTAGGTTTTATATATATACTGTGATGGAATCCTAGATTGCAGTTCTTTTAGTTTAGTCGAAGGGTTGCGTACGTTTTCCCAACAATTTGAGATTCGGTAATTTTTTTGGTTAAACAATGTGTGTCTTGCCGGATCACACAGGTATTATTATGCTGGTGATGAATTTAAGCCGATTGCAAGCCAAGCTTGAGCCTATTAAACGGTAACATTTAATAAAATGACAAGGATTCGGATGGAATGCAGGAAGTTAATACATTGATGGATATTTGGAGTACTATGGTGGGAGTTTTTAAGCGAACAGAAATAGTGTGGGAATTTGTGTTGGAACATGCGGGGTTGAAGTGTTTTTAGTCAAGTGTTTCATTACTTGTGAGGTTATTCGATTGACTTGGTTTATATTTGGTTTTTTGTCGTGCTTATAAAAAAATTATATTAATATCATAATGTTTTTATATTTGACAAAGTTACTATTTATTTATTTTGAAAACTAGTATCCTGGTGTTACATTTTTCCTTGGTAATTTAGCTGTTGTTTTTGTTATTGATTAAGATTGTATAAAATAATTGAAAAAGTAGAATTTTTTTGAAAATCTGGAAGAAAAATACTTTTTGAATTTAAAATATTTAGAAGAATTGTAATATTAGAAAAACTGCATATCAAGTAAACCCTTTTGAAAATGAAAATGTCTTTTTATCAACAAATTGTTTGGAGTATCCAGTTATAAGTTCGGCGAGGAGAGGTGAACAGCGACACGACATAGGGAGCAAGGCAAGTCACAACTACACTTGTATGATAGTATAATAAATAGATTGGAGTACGGAGACGCCGCATAAACGGAGCGCAGAGAACTTCTGAAAAGCTGCTATAGTTACCTTGTGCATATATTGTTATTTTTGATATATTTAGGTCAGCTGAAGCAGGGCGAAGGAATTCGTACCGTTGTGGTAATCCTTGTGTGAGCTGGTAATTACACATATTGTTTATTTGTATACGAATCATTAAGATATTATTCAAAGTGAACCGACTCCAAAGAGATTAGTCTCAAAGCTCTTCGGCTGAATTAATAGCTAGCGTTTTGTCTTTCGCAGGTTGTACAGAATATTATAAACTTTGGTTTCATTCATTTTTCAAAATTCTGAGTTATTAAATTAATTGTCAAAATAAAATATTCTGTCAGTGTCAATTTTTAAAAATTTATTTAATAATGTCAGTCCCAATGTGGACCATTTATCATCTATGACAATATATATAGAGAGAGAGAGATTAGGAGGGTCGGCATAAGCCCTGGTGGAAAGTTGATTTTTCCTATATTATTAAAAAAATATTTATTTATTCGTGTTATTATAGTGCATATGAATAATAGAGGCAACTGCAAACAGCACTTAGAGAGAATGCCAGAACATAGACTGTCCCAATAATCCTAGGTGAAAAAGAAATGCTGAAATGCCTATGAAAAGATGGAATGTACAAAGAGCCGGAAAAGATCAAATGGCCTAAACCATGTGCCTGATGATGATGTATTCTTTGAAAAACCCTTCCAACCACAATATTTAAAAAACATTGGACCTCTTCTGTTGACTTGCAGAATTACCTATTTTAAGAGGTGCTTCTCGCTCAAAGTTATTTGAGATAGTCCAAGTACATCAGTTCCTACTAAAGATGGCACCTTAATGGCTGAAATAAGTATTTAGATGTTCTAAAAAATGGTGGTGCTAAGGGGTTTATTCAAGAACTTGTAAACTTGTACTCAAATGCTGTATGTAAAATAAATAATGATAAACATGTATAAAACATGTAAATGTATACAGAAGAACGCATTACAACGGCTTAACAAACAAAATATAAAACATTGTTACGAGGATGGTTCATCAATTATGGTGCCTAACATAGAAAGTATTATCTAACAAATGAATAATGTTTTTCCTAGAAAAGTTAGTTATTGATACGAGGTCGGACAAATATATAACGGGATTGATCAAATACAATGCATGTGAGGTAGCCATAGGTGAAAATACCTCTACCGTCCTTCGAAGTAATCTCCCTCGACTTCTATGCACGGTTGACATCGACGATACAAATCGCGGAAAGCCTGCTTAAACTTATCGCGAGGAAGTGCGTTTAGTTCAGCGGTAACATTCCGTTGAATGTCTTCCACGTCGTCAAAGCGCCTTCCCTTGAGGGTCAATTTCAGGTGAGGAAACAGCATGAAGTTCGCTGGAGACAGATGCGGCGAATAGGGAAGATGTTCTAAGAATGGGACATTTCTTGTCGGCAACAAAGTCTTCACAATCAAGGCAGAAAGCACAGAGGCATTGTCGTGTAAAAGGTGCTACTTGCCGGAGGCTGCCAAAAGCGGTCGCACACGTCGAATGCAAGGTCCTGCCGACCTTCACGAAATCTGGCAAACCACTCGAAAATGCGAGTACGGGACATGGCCTCACCGCCATACACAGTTTTCAACATCTCGAATGTCTCCATGGCCGTTTTCACCAATTTGAAACAAAATATAATGTTCGCTCTCTGTTCCATGTTTGACTTGTGTCACATGTGACAGCTGCACTATCTTGCTCATTCGCATGCACAGCCTACCACGCAATTTCTGATAGGATGCTAGGATGCTATGTGTAGACGAAAGTTCCAGCTACAATTTGGAAACAGTCAGTTTCTTATAGCGTCCGCAGTAGTGCCAATCCCGTTTCATATTTGTCCGACCTCGTATATGCCAAGTTACAGGTTCTTATCTTCTTGTTTATCCAAGTTATACATTTTATATACTGTGGTGCTGCTGATTTTGTTGAAATGGAAAAATTCGGGACAAGGGCTGTGATAAAATACCTGTTAAGAAGGGTTTATCACCGCAGGAAATCTATAATGGCATGTCCGGTGTGTTGGTTGATTCTACCTCGTTATATCAAGTAATTAAGAATTAGTACCGGAATTTCTAATTATGAAGGAAGTCGTGTCAATATTCACCAGGTATTGGACCACCAAAAACGGTTGTCACTTAGGAAAATATTAATTTGATCCATGATATGGTATTGAGCGATCTGAGAATTTCGGTGAGATATATTGCTAGGACATCTGGCTTTTCCGTTGGAAGTATTGAGAAAACTTTACACGATGAATTGGGTCTGTACAAAGTCTAGGCACGCTGAATTTCGAAAATGTTGTCACCTGATCAGAAGCAGGCCACGTTTCTCACCGCTGCGAGCAGTTTGAGATGAATGGATAGGGATTTGAATGGATTTTTAGAAAGATTCGTAACTGTATATGAAATCACTTATCTTTACAATCTTTATGTATGGGGCAGAGACGTGGACAATCAATATATAAAACTTAAAGAGAAGAGATGCATTCGAGATGTGGTGCTGGCGTAGAATGCTGCGTGTATCGTGGATGGAAAGACGCACTAACGTATCCATATTGAATGAAATAGGAGAAATTGACAGGTTTTCCACGATATATCGCCGACGAATTCTGCAATACTTTGGCCATACAGTTAGAAGACAAACAGATAGTCTAGAGAAACTCTTCATGCACAAGCAGATGGCAATAGACCAAGGGGCAGATCACCGACAAGATTGCTTGATCAAGTAAAAGCCATAACAGGATGCCCACTACAAAATACGCTCAGAGAGGCTCGAGGTCGGCACTCATGGAGAAACACGATAAAGAAATGCACGTAATCATGGTATCGCGACTTCTTAGACATGAGAATACGACAGAGAAGAAGATGAAACCTGGGTTCATCACTTTGCTCTAGAGTGAATACGCAGAGTATGGAATGGCGGCATTGTAGTTCCCCGCCCCCATGGGATTCTGAAAGAGTTTTTGTTGATTATTTACCACATGGTCAGACAATAATGGAAGGCTATTACGCAAAATTTATACCAAAAATTCATGAGGTGTAAAGCTAAATAGCGAGGATAATAGAAAAGTGGCGTTATGTTCTTCCAAGACAACGCTCCAGCTCAAAAGAGCTGTTTCTATCCACAATGTTGGATTTGAGATTTCGGAAAAACCCCCATATTCGCCAGATTTGACGGGGGGTCAAATCTGGCGAATATGGGGTTTTTTCTGAAATCTGTTCTTTTAAATGGGGGAACAGGTGAAAGTCACTGGGGGAGTGACTTTCGCCTGTTCCCCATTTAAAAGAACATCTTCGGGGAACTTCTTTCTGACGTTGAAGAGGTGATGGCTGCTGTGAATGAGTGTTTTGCAGGGTAGGCCAAAGGGTTTTTTTCTGAAGGCATTCAAGCTCTGCGTCATCTTTATACTAAGTGTGTTAACCTTTCAG